>BJBW01004172.1:0-96373 GCA_004320125.1 Scolopax mira
TGGGAGACTGTATCAAAGGCTTTGCTGAAGTCCAGATAATGCTGACAGCTTTGGCGGCTGTGCTGGCAGTATTTGGATCTGTTGGTGGAAGAATGACTTGACTTCATCCATCCCTCGTTCTAGACATATTTCAGATGTTGGGACTCCTGAAGAATGAGGCGGTAGCTTGAGAGATGAAGCACTTGGGATCCACAAAACCAGGATCCACAAAACCTTCTGAAAGGGGCCCTTTCTTCTCTGTGTTAATGTTTGCTATATGGTCAAAGAATTCTCCCTTGTCTCCCATTTCCTCAAGCTCTAGTTAATTTCCTGATGTCTGCCTGATGGCAGGCAATGGGCAGCTTGGAGTGGGAAGTTGGTAGAACCCAGTTTTAAATCTGTACTTTCAGTGAGGAGCTGTTAGTACACGGACACCTAATTAAAGTAATAATAGCATATCAAACATTTACCTTGTGCATTTTCTTAATCCTCAAAAACCTCAGCTGACTTTGAGATGGAGCACAACATGCTGACTGTGCATAGTCACAGAATGGTTTTAAAGGAGGGAAAGAATATCTGGTCCATGGAAACTGCAAGAGGGCATGGTAGAATTGCAGTTACTTCAATGAGACAGACTAATGCTCCATAAAGGAGAAACTGCCCTACTGACAGTGTGCCTGAAGAGAGAGACACAGAAAAAGACTGCTATAAAGGACATGGTTTTGTAATTGCAGGAAGTTTTTTGCTGTGTAAGCCCAAACTGAACCTCTTTAGCCTCAATTTAGCAGATATGTCTGCTGGATGTGTTTAAAGCAAAATAAATGCAAGATATAATTCCTTCTTCTTTCTATTTTTAACTAGTCTGGTTTGTTTTTAATGAGACAGTTGGGTCCTGAATTATTTTCAGGTTGGATCACCCTGGTTTATTCTGAGAAGAGTGATCTTTTGTCAAAAAGGCTGTGGAAAAAGCAGAATACATCCAGACTCATGCCAGGTTAAAGCAGTCTTATAGATCTTGCTATAGAAATACTGACTGTGATCAACAGTGGGTACAGGGAAGCCAACTGATTATAAAGACCATCTGAAAAAAAGAAACTGCAGATGGAAGATAACTGCTTTCCCAGAATGTCTGTGGTAAAGGCTTTGTGGAAATTAGCAGTGGGTACACAAACGTGTGCCTTTGTGTAGGATGAGACTCGTTTGCGTGACTGGGTACAGATCCAAATGTTAAGAACTGGCACGTTGCACCCTGGGAACCTCCTTGTTGATTGGTTTATTACAGAATAGTCTGTAGTCTGGGTGGATTAGCTAAAATCAAGAACAAACCATCCTGAAGGAGTTGGCTTTTCTGCATCTGGAATCATGACACAATCATTTAATATGAGAGAATCAGCCCTATAGTCATGGAGGGAGTTTTTCTTGATCCCAGCATAGCTATTGTGCTCAGTTGATGGCCATTAAACCAGAGGCTTATTTAATTTTTATAAGAATTTTCTTGCTTGAAAACAGTTATGAGCTGAGTGCCCTATATTTGCTACTCCCAAAGTGGAATACAGAGGTGGAGGGAATTTTGGTGATAGCCAACTGCTGATTGAATGAATTACTTTTAGCAACATGGACAAAAAAGTTTGAAAACACTGTGAGCTATTATTTTACAATTATCCTATTTTTGCCACTGTGGGCTTCTTCAGGAATTAGACTCTGAGTAAAACACTGTTGCTGCTGTTGTTGTTGTTTCTGTAGCTGCTGGATATAAATACACATTTCTTTTCCAAAATGTCTTTCCCCTTATAGCCGATCAAGAGTAGTGCATTAATCTCTGGTTTTGGTTGCATCTTTGTTAGATTATACACATACACACACACACACACACACACACGTATATATATATATATATACACACACATACATATGTGTGTATATATATATATGCATAGGGAATATCTGGTTGGCTTCCCTGATTGGCAAGACTGACACTGCCCTTTTCTACTTTGAACTGGCTCTGAGATGCCAGTCCCTCTTTGACCTTTGAGAGTTCATGGGCTCCTAGCAGCCCTTGTTAGAGCTACTTTGCCAATACTGTAACAATCAGAAGACTTCTTTTTATAGAAATGTCAGCGGAGTTTTACTGTTTCCTTTCTATTGAGCAGTGGTCTGCTATTGGACTGGGCTAACTTTTTGGAAGGAGGGAAGAGACAATTTTTCCATGTGATGCATTTGTTTTTGAAACAAGCTAAAACTCAGTGCCTAGAAGCTGGGCTTTAAAGTACAGAGTAAAGTTGAGCCATCACATAGATCAAGATTACTGGGTTTGTGCTCAAAAATATTAGAGGGTTTGCCATTTATAAAAGAAAAGTTAATTTATATGTCTAATACATTCAGATAATGTATTGAAATTCATCTTCTCTGTTTTTTTGGCTGTGTTTGGAATCAAAAATACCAAAATACCACAAAGGAGTCTGCTCTCATGTTATGTCTTGCCAAGCCAGGGTTGGAAATACTCAAAATTTCATGAGAAAGGGTTTTCTCTAGGGACTTCAGTCCATTTGTGCAGACTTGTGTGGTGCTCAGATGGTTTAAATCATTTAGATAAAGATCACATCTTTCAGATGTTTGACTGTCTCCCAAATCTGAACCTGTTTGAAGGGTGGATCCTCCATTTGTGGTCTTCCTAAAATTGAATACCAAGTTTACCAATGCTGATACATACCCTGAGCCTATTGCTGCTTGTAGCTGAAATAAGTGAAAGCAATTTTAGCCTTGAAGGCAGTGGAAGAGGACCCTTAGGCTCTGTGGACTGTGACGGGACTTTGAGGATGTGTAGCCATCCCGGCCATAGCCACTGTGCTGATTTTTCAACTTGTGTTCAGCTAGCAGTGCGTTTGCCTTCAGCTAGGCTGACGTGGAGCTGGAAGCGTATGCAATGGCTGCTACTTTGTGGAGTACTTGAGTCAGGCCAGCATGCATCTGTTGTGGGAACAAATGAAAAGCAAGTACAAAAATCTTTTCTCAGTTTGTATCGCACTCTGTGGTATTTTCTGCCTTCTCTGCCAACTGATCCTGAGGATACATGCTTTGCCTCTTTCCTCTAAACGCTTTCTTTTCCCAGGTACTGAAGTACACTTCTATTCCTCCTCCTCCTGCACTGAAACAATTCACAAAACCTAAGATCAGGAAGGAAAAGAAAGAGTTGTCACTCTTGGCAGGAAAGGGAAGCAGCACCATAATGTTTCTAGACGTGTCAAGCATATGTTATGTTGTGCTGGCACAGAAATGTGCAAATGCAATGCTCAGTTTCTGGGCCTTTCAGATTTTAGGAAGTGGAAATGAATGAGTCTGAGCTCTGGGGTCCCGATTGCTCTGTTAGGACCTGATCTGTATAGCAGATGTCCATGCAAGCTCAACCAAAAGGAGTCCTCCATGACTACTCCCTTGTATAAAGCTCAAAGCTGCATAAATGTGGTCTCCACAAACTCCTGACTATCCACTTCCATTTTAGAGTACATCATGCATGGGAAACAAAGTGGTTTTTTTTTTAAATCAGGAGTTACCAGGACCTACCAAGACAGTGCCACCAGAGTTTAAAATGAGGATCTTCCTATATGTTCCTCTGCTACTTTCAGAGGTTGTATGGTTTTAATGATTACTCCCTTTTTGGAAAACAATCAGTTGTTGATACTTTCCAAGCTGGTGTGATATTACCATTGTGTCTGTTAAGTGTGTGGTTTTTCCAGCTGCAGGGCTTACCCTCTCCTTTACAGCAGCATGCTCACCTCAGTCCTGGTACCAAACAGGTCAACATCATGAGAGAGTTAGCTGATAAGCTAAGGCCGGTCACCTTTGCCATGCACACTCAGGCATCTGGATCCAAGGTATCTGTGAGAACAGACTGGTGGCTTGGAGCTTCCCTCCCCCATTTCCAAGATCTTAGTCTTAAAAATCTTGAAATTGCTTGAAATGGGAACTCAATAGAAGTTACACAAAACAAAAAGCCTGAAGTTTCCCAGCATACAATGGGAGCATAAAGACTTGTAGACCTTTAACTCATTGGTCTGACTGCCTGGACAAAGCAGAGAAAACGTCCCCGAGAGTGAACTCCCTTCACTTGGGATCACACTTATGTTGCAGTTTACTCTCTTTGCACTTCAACTTTGCCTTCAGTTAAACACTCTGATTTTGGGGGAACACTGAAATAAAAAGATAAATTAAGTGCTTGCCTAAGTTTCATTAAGGTCAATGGGACTTCAGCATAGGTGTGACAACTAAAGGAAGAATTAAGCATGTTTGATTGGGCATTTTAGTAAGAACTGAAGAGAAAAAAAACCCTGGAAAATAATTCCTTTTCCATGCTTCAGATTATCTTCAATATTCACACGCACATTCAAAATAAACAATTAAGTGGTTATGGCTTTCTTTTTAGTTGCTTTAAAGATAGTGCTAGCACTTCTGCTTATCCTTCTTCATGGAAGATGAAATATTTAAATCTGAAGTAATTTTATACAGCAGCTTCGTCAGAGCTTATTTGTTTATTACAATGTTCATGATTGTTGTGTAAATAAGGTGAGGAAGCTATTTTTGGCTTCTGCCTACTTGTCCTCAGAAGGAGTCATAAGATGTATATACTGAGATGGTGACTGAGTGCAGCTGGAGCTCCTGGTAAGTCTTACTTGATGTGAGCTGTATGAGGGGATAATTACCAAGAAGAGGGTCAAAGACAAGACCTCTTGCAGAGTGACAGACTGGACAGCATACTTCTGATTGCAGCCAGCTCTGCAATAAAGTGATGAAAACTGCCTCATCCTTTTCAGCTGCATTGATCACTGAGGTACACTTCTGTCAGTCTAACTAGGGCTTCTGCCTGTGCCTATCTCCTTCCTCTATTTTGCCATAGCCTAGAAAGGAGAAGCTGCTCTGAGGCAGGCTTTTTTACTCTTAAACAAGACACACGGGGTGTATTTTTTTTTTTTTTAAACTCTGAGGTAACTGGTGCCAATAACCTGTCCTGTGACACAGGGACAACAGAGCTCTCAGTGCTGCCTGTTTGCAGCTGACCTCAGTGAACAGACTGCACTGAAAATGATGCAAAATGAGTCCTGTGGTTCTGGGGCAACAAAGGCAATCGGGTGGGAGCCCTCTGCTAGAGTCAATGACGTGTGGATGTTGGTGAAGGCCTTGGTTTGCCTTTCTGCTTTGTATATTTGGATCAGGGCAACACAAGTATTTCATTTACCCTGAGATAACAAACATTTGTACGTCTGTTTTCTAGCAATGGAGGAAATGCCCAACTGCAAACAGTGTGAACTGCAGCAGGAGAATTGCTAGGGAGAGGGTGGAGGAGCTGTTGAATTTAAGGTGGATTTTCTCTCCATTTTGCTCAGGTCATCAATGAGTTAAGTGTCTAGGTAAGAAGGCAGATGGGAGGAAAAAATTACTCCTAAGAGCTGTATTCCATTCATATCACTCCTGGGCAAAATATCTTGATTTTGTTAGCTGTAGTTCTTAACTTCACGCTTCAAGTTGGATTTGTTCACAGATTTGAGGCCCCTCAGCGTGACTGTGAGTTTGGGGTGTTTCCTGAAGCCGTGAGTGCGGGGGGGGGGGGGGGGGGGGGGGGGGGGGGGGGGGGGGGAGGGGAGGGGATGGAAAGGGAGGGGTGGACCAGTGTTGGTGGCCTGTAAAGAAAGTCAGCTACTGGTTTCATTGAACCAGTGCCATGAACCCAGTGCAGTGGAGGTGTGGGATGTTCTGGGGTACCAAACGTAACCAGGTGGGACCCCTGTGCTAGATACCCTGCTGTGTGGATGTTGCTGAAGGCCTTGGCTTTCATCTTTCATTTTGTGCAGTCGATGTTGGATGCCTGCTCCAGCTGAAGCTTGGAATCAATGCTTTGGGTTTATTTTCCTGTCTACAAGGATGTTTTCGGACTATTTTATTAATGATATGAATGTTGCATATTGCATGGGCACAGCTGACTAACATAGGCAGTAAAAACAGAAAAGAAAGGGAGATTGAAAATCTGTCACTTCCTCTTACTGACCAACCCCCTTCTCTTTGACGACTGAAGCACCCCAGAATAGTTGAGGAAGAGGAACCCTTCTTTCTAAGAGAAGGTTTAGGTGGGTGCAGAGCTGTGAAAAGGACAGGCCTTTCCTGTGACGGCAGAAGGTCTGGTATTCTAAGAGAAACACCTAATCAGTGTGGAAAGATTTTGTGCAGATGTTAAGCTTGTGGTCATAGTGGTGTATCTAGCTCCCCCCCGTTGCCAAGTATGCCCTCTTTGGTGATAATAGAAATGTTTAGAAGGTGGGTAAAGAATAAATTATTTTCACTGTATTACCCTCAATATTCTTATTTTATCCATATCTTTCCTGGCTCCACTTAATACACTTCTTATTAGGAGGTTAACTCCTTTGTTTAGACCACATAGAGAACACAGAATGTATCTTTGTTTCATTTTTTTTTCTCTGCAGGTATAGAAGCAAATGATAGTTTCAATTATCCACAAGCATTCGTGTTTAATTTTTATTTTGAAGATGAGGTATTGTTATCAAAGTTGATTAAATATTAAAGAATCAGTATTGCAGTATTTTTAAAATCTTTGATAGACAATTCCAAGCCTCTGCACATGAAGTGCTCTTCTGAGTGCTGTGTTTTCAGTATTAGCTCCATGGGATTTGTCCCATGCTTCCCTTGCAGCCAAGGTGATTCAGCAATTTGGGTGAGCCAGGATTCCTCTGGGCTGCATCAAGGGAAGGGACCAGACACCAAAATCTGTTTTCTGCAGGAAGGCACAGTCAGTTAACCAGGTAGGTTAGTTAAATACATAAATAATAAATGTTGTAAGTGTTGTGGTGGAGAAAGGAAGAAAAACAGACTTCTGTTTTGACTCCTGTGGAATAGTGACAAATGTATAATTGTAAGTCTCCTGTTAAGTTGTCTGCAGACTTAGCAGGGCAAGCTTACTTCAACTTACCAGTTGAAGGAAGGTGGTAATGACAGTGTGAAAGGCAGATCATGGTAAGTGTTATGATAGGCATAGACATCCAATCTTTAAGTCTTTATTTCCTATCTTAAGCAGCTGAATTGAAAGACAAGAGAAATTAGAAGTCTTAAATGACCTGTGAAAAAGTGTGGTCTGTGGGGACAGAAGGGGAAGCATAATTGCAGATGAAACTGTAGATACAAAAGCTTTCACCTGAAATGTTAAACACAGCTGGGTTCCTGTGATCTCTTGTTTGTGATAGGATAGTAATCTTCAGAAGTTCAGCTGTCTTTCACCTTTTTCCCCCAAATTTCTTACTGAGGAAGAAAATATCTTGCATAAAGAATTCATTGGTGGGAGTGGGTGGAAGGGAAAGAAAAGCAAGCATTCAGGATATGAGAGTACCATGTGAGAGATAATTACTCTGGGATACCATTTAATTTTGGACTTTTCTTCCTGAAGACCAGCTGTGTTCATCAGAATAGTCACTGTATTTTCAAGTTGTCCCACATAATCTAGGATGTATATTTGCTCTCTGCATGTAGTTGTCTCCAAATGTTTTGAAAAGGAGGGAGAGATATGAAAGAAGAAGCTGCTTTCTAAACCAACTTACACCATCTTATTTAAAAGTTAATTGATATATCTGATAGGCACTCTGCTCCCCTCTTTTAAATTTCAGGAATGTTTCAAGAAAGCTTTTGTAGCTCTAACCTGAAAGACACTTTGTTACTTTGTTTTTCAAATGTTCCCTTTATTACATTCTGAATGGGACGCCCTTCCTGTTTTTCTGCTGTTTTTCTGATCTAGATTGCAACCCCAACTTTTTTTCCTCAGAATTTTTCCCCCATGGTGAAGTAAGCTTGAGAAGTTGTCTATATCTTTGGCTGCTTATGCCACTAAAGTCAGATTGGTTAGAGGTCTGTTTTGGGAAACCCTTGATACAGACTCCAATTTGTTTCCTTTTTAGTAGGAGAATTACATCTGCTGTCTGAAGGGCCTGAACTCTCTCCTTGCCTGCTCTGCCGTAACCCCAGTGCCATGGTGAAGAGCTCATTCCAAGGAGGAATAAACCCTCCGCTCTGCCCTATTCAAACCCCAAGGGCTGCCTTTGTGCTGCAGCTTTCAGATTCCAAAGGCATTTTTTGGTTAGCAGCTCTGCTGGATGCACAAAGGGTCAGTGCGCTAATAGGATACGGCACTGGGAAAGGACAGGGCTTTAAGGGACTCTTTGGAGATTTGATGCCCTGTGTGAAAGAGGTCAGCAATACCGCAGCAACAATTTTAATTTACTTGTGGAAAAAAAAAGGGGGGGGGGCACCATAAAAAGAGGAAGGACACTGGAAATAAGGGTTTCTTTAAACCTTCCTGTCTGACGATCCCAACCCCAAATCCATCTATTGCTGATAAGCATAACCCAATGCCTTTATAGGACTTAACAACATAGAATAAATGTCCTCCTGCCTTTCTCCACCCCCTACTAATATGTACCAGCTCCTTATTGTATGCATTTACTTTAGAGATTCTGTGTGGTGGTAACTTCTTTAGAAGAGACATGGGTCTGCACCTGCTCAAGGGCTCTTTCATGTTGGTGCTCAGCATAGCAGAAAAAAAGCCAGCCCTTTATGGTATGTTGATGGTTTATGCTGTCCTAGAGAGAATAAGGAATTGATGACAGGTATACACAGAGACTGAGCAGCCCCCAGAAGTCACGTGCGATTTTTTGAAATCCTCTCTCCCCACGCTGTCCTGTCACAAGGATTGGTCAGCTCTGTAAGAGGCTCTTTGATGCTTGGGAATCAGGGAAATGCTGATCATCTGTGCTAGGGTGAATGACATTGGTGCTGTGGGAAACTGAAAAGAGCTATTTTGACTCTGCCTTTGTCAATCTATGTATGGCTGAAAGCTGTGAGGCACCGGAGCCTGTATCCAAACATAACTTGCACATCTGCAATAGATATCAACAATGCTTACATAACTTTGTGCAGGAAACAAATTTGAAATGTTCTTGGTCCATTTTCTTTCTTCCCAGTGTATCAAAAAGCAAAGGGCAATATTGAGCATCATGCTCCAGCGACAGGGTAAGGATTGGGGGTGTCTGAGTAGATGTTTTAATTAATTTATTTATTAAACAAGATTTATTTTTAACTGGGAAGTATCTTTTTGGAGATATATATGCAGAAAACCCAACCAAATAAAGCCATATTGAGCATCAGCAACATCATCAAAATGTATTAGGGGGTCTGTTTGAAATCCTTCAAAAGGAAGAATAGGTCTGTCCATTATGTCTAATACTTCAACAATGTAGGCTGGTGAAGTGGTGGGCAGCAGTGCTCTCTGAAGAGAAAGTTAAGTAGGAGTAGTTAATTTAGGCTGAATTAATCTGACAGGTGACACTGCCCAGTTCACAGGACACTAGTTTTGAAGTATGTGGGCAGAAGTCTAGGGGTCTCCATCCCAGCAGGATGGATGTGTGTTTGTGTTTTTGGTGTGTGAGAGAGAGAGGAATCCAGTGTCAGGAATCCTGGTCCTGAAGAAAAATGTGGAGTGTTTTTTTGGGTTAAAAAAAAAAAAAAAAAGAAGTAATCTCTTCAGATTTTTCTACAATGGTCAGGGAAAGGAGGGAGAGGAAACTGTATGCTTTCTTTAATAGATATATAGGTTCACCTTGGAGACCTGCTCATTTCACCACTGATACCTCCTCCTTCTGGAACCATAACTGAAGTATTGACCTGTTAATTTCTAATTTAATGCCCAAACTGTTGCTCCTGTAATTGCAGAGAGAGCTGCTTCAGGGAGCAGAGCTTTCTGCTGCTGGTGGCAAGCTAGCTTACCACATAACTGGACAATCCCTGGCACTGGTGAAGGAGGAAGAGGGAATTCACAAGCAGGAGGAGGACTGGCATGTCACAACCCTGGTTTAGTCTAATTAAGGTCTCCATGGGCCCGCAGACTCAATCCAACCCTTGTATAACATTGTATAACATCTCTAGTAACATTGTACACCATTGCAAGAGAAGGACCCTGGCTCTTCCAGCTGTGAAGCTTGAAGACAATGAAAGTACAATGAAATCAAAATATAATGAAGCATCAGGAATGACTTTTGACTGCTTTGTCTCTGGACTTGTAAAAATATGATCTTTAAATACAATGCCTTTATTAGCACAGCACTCCAACAATAGTGCTGTGGCATTTACCTAATGGCGAGATGGTAAAAATATTGTAAAGCTCCTCTCTTTTCTGTTTGGAAGCCTTAATAACCTAGATATAAAGTTAGAGTGTTGCCATAGGTTTGCATGTAAATGCATTTGTTTGTCTTCTGTCCTATTTTCTTATGTCGTTGACGTACCCAGTGGTACCATACCCAATTTATTTACTGACAATAACTATAGTTATGGCAAGACTCTTTCTAAATGTAAGAAGGGGAGTGCTGTGCTGTTTCTAAGGTTTCCAAGTTCTTGGGAAAGAACTAAGAAAAAGTAAGTAATATGGTAATGTAGGTGTGGTATTAAAATTGTATTGTAGTCACAGCAGTCTTGGAATTGAAAAAAAAAAAAAAAAGAAGGACTTTTGTTGTCCATGCACTGCCCTCTTCATGGCACTTCCTTTAATTAGCATAAATTATTTATTCTGTTTGTATTCTCGAAACCATGCACTTTGCTCTGCCCTGCATCCATTGGCTGGTATGAATTTTTGCTCTTTGGCCTGCAGCAGTAATTTCCTTGCTGGTTACCACAAAAATCTCTATTTCCCTTGTATTCTGCTCTGCTTTCTCACTCATGCTTAACAGAAAACAACAGACGCTGTGTTGCCTGCTCCTCAGCAAAACCCTGCATGCTTGGCACACTGTCAACTTGGCAAACTCCACTTCCATCCAACATTGTGACTATTGAGCCTCTACCTTCATTTCTGGTGTAAGATGCAAAGCTGGGTCAAGGAAGACTGGAGTTGGTCATACATTTTGTTGACTGCACCGGGAAAGCTCCAGTTAGACAGCAAAACCAGGGCTGTAACAAATATCTGGCTTGGAGGGGAGCAGAAATTTAGCCTTTGGTAGTGTAGGCTTTGTGAACAAGAGTTCCTTAAGCCTCCAAGAAGATGGCTACAGCTGGAAAATCATGTTTCTCTTATGATAAATAATCTTGTGCAAATGTTTTCAGACCCTTTGAGTTCTCCCTCTGTGGGCTTGGAGTACACCCATGAGCTGTGCTTGGCTTATTTGGTTTGGCTTTCCTTTGAAGCCTAGGCTCTTTTTAGATGGGGTCAGATGGCCTATCTTGGGGTTCAGCTTCTTGAAGGCAAGAAAAAAGTGGTGGGTGCATGGTCTATTTGCTGGTGGTGCCAAAATGAGCTGTGACTCATGCTAATCATGCAGGCTTTCTGAATCCATCCCTCTCCAGTCTTTCTTGTGTGTTTTGCTGAGCTGTGAGCTAACAATAGTGACATTTAAAGTTTTAGCATCTGAGTAAATCATCTTGAGATGAGGGCAGCAGTTCATAGCTCACAGAGTTTTGGTTTCTGAATATGTCTACAGCGCAGCTGGATGTGCTGATACATGCAGTACCAACATTGGGCACCATAACTACCACTAGAAGCACAAATCTATGAGACTTCTGGTATCTGCAGTGCTCAGCCTTGCCATGGTTTCATCTCCTTAAATCATGTCTCCCTCCTTTCTCTTGTGTGCTAGGAAGGTGTTGGCTTGTTCTGGTGGTGAAGAGATGGAACTGATCTGATCTCCCATCTGGTTGGAGAGAGGTGGTCCTCTCAAAGCTGAGCTGTCCTGTAGGAGAGAAGGTTGTTGGGGGAGTCTGCTGATCCTTGGTAGGATGCTATACCCTTGGGGAACATTGGGCCTTGTGGCACCTTCTATTGCTGCTCTCCTGTGAGATGAGGTCCTATGGAAACAGGTTGGTCACTACAAAGTGACCGAAGAGGCCCATGGGGGTCTTGTAAGCAAAGAGCTGCTCCACCTTCATTTCCTGTATAATATCCTTGGCGTTTTCCAACAATGGCAGGTATCGCTCTCTCTTCTGGAGGGCAAGAGTCTTCTCTCATGAAGCCAGGTCCCTTATTTAGAGTTACCTCTGTAGCCATGGTGGTAAGAGGTTGCTGAATTTTTATTGTGTTTCAGTTTTTCAGTGGTGAGGAAGGCAGTGGGAGGTATCCACAGAGATCCTGGGGATAACTTCCACTAGAATTAGAAAAAGAAGTGTCCAAGTGCTGTTTTAATTATAGCAAGCCTACAGTAGCCTTTTGGTAGGCTGTAAAAGAAGATGAATTAGAAAGGTCCTTTTGAAGGCTGCCTGCATCTCGGCTCTCTAGAGGTTTGGGGTTTTTTTCTTTTTTTCAAAAAAGGATTTAATAGTTGAGAGAGATGGCCACTCCAAGCAATGTCTGTTGGATGTTTGTTATTGTTGGGGAGGTTTCCTTATGAATCATCTGTCTGCTTTGTATGTTTTAATTACAATAAAGTGTCATAATAAAGACTGAGAGCCAATTCTGTAAAGTATCTGGGAGAGGGGGATGGAGGGGATCATCATACATATCCTTGGGGGCCTTTGGTCAGCTTCAGTCACTCTGAAGTATCCTATAGTTGAAATACAGATCTGGGAGCTGCACTGTGTACCTCAGGGCATATATGACAGCTGGGGCTGTGCTGATGGGGTGGTATACATATATTTCTTAGGAAACATCAGGATTGAAATTCATGGAGAAGCTCTACATGTTTGGAGGGGGAGAGGAAGGAAAACACCACCCAAATGCACTGTTAGTTAAGGTTTGTTCCTTAAATATCTCATGTTTATGCAAGAACAGTTATAACAAAGCATGCAACATGTTTTGTCTATGGACTAACCCGTGCACCAAGTTTAGTATTAGCTGCCTTTCATTCCATTTAGATAATCTGTAACTGCTATTAATAGAAACTTATGCAAGCTTTCTGGTGTCCAAAATTGCCTCAATATAACAAGAGGTTTTGTCTTTGTGTGAGAAGCTTTTTTGGCTATGTATTTTTGTGAATGTTGGAAACAGCAGAACAATGGCCTTTTGCAGGCATTGGGGATACCGACTGAGGATGCCACGTTGGATACAGCTGCTGGAAGCACCCAAGAGAATAGCGCCTGTTGTATCTTCCTGAAATGGGACCTACCACTGTGCTCCTTTCTGCACCCAAATCTTGCCTGGTCCCCAGCTTGCTGATGTTCATAGCCTTCCCAGCCTGCCCGCCTCACAGCTGCCCTTGTCCTGTGTCTGGCTGTGTGACCTTGGTTAGATGAAACATTTCTAATTGTGGTATTTTTCAACCCGGCTTGTATGACCACAGCTGGCCAAGAAGGTGGTTGCCTTCAAAGCTGTACTGTCAGATATAAAGGGGTGGTAAATTTTGTCAAGAAGGTGGTGACAAACTAAGGGTGAGATGGGGGCGTGTACACCTTTTAGCCTGCATCAGCTGCAGCCAGAGTAGCATGTCTAACTGCAGTCAGAGCAGTTTGGCAGTGCTTACAAACCCTGCTAGTGAGGCTGACCACTAATAGAGCTTATAAAGTCAGTCAGATTTTTGGCATGCTTTCAGACCACTGTGTTCCTGATGGAGCTTTTAAACGTCTCCTAAAGAAGTATCCAGCATTATCAAGAGAAAGCCCCATCCTCTGGAGCTGGGCCAAGACCCATGAATGAAACAAAGCTGATAGCTCTGAACTGCAGCAGATTTGCTGGGGGGGAGGGTGGGTGGGAGGAAAGACCAAAAAAAACCACACCCCAAAACAGGACTTCAGAAAATAGATTATATTTCTCTGTTTTGAACTCTCACATCACAGAAGCAATGTTTCCTGCCTACTTCAATATACTTCTGGTAATGTGTTCTCTACAGAAAAACCTTCAAAAGGAAAGCATGCTGTTGGGGGTTTTTTGTGGTGTTGTTTTTTTTTTGTTTTTTTTTTATGAAGTTGTGCACCAGGGTTGTTTCTTTATTTTTGAAACATGCATGAACTCAGAAGGGATGAATCCCTAAGTATTTTTAATTCCTGAAGAGTTACATTTGTTGAGATATAGGAAGAATAACCAGAAGAAGAGGCAAGTGGTCAAATACAAGGGAGAACCCATTTGTCATGGTCCCAAGCCTCTGGGATAATCAGTGCAATGGTTTTGTATGACAGGGCCACATTATTGTAGGAAAACTGATCTTTTCAGCATTTTCCATTACGTGACAGGTCGAGTCCATTGGTTATGATATGTGTGTGGTGCCTGCTGACAAACTAGGAAGCTGTTTTGATGACCTGTTGTGCAAAGAAAAATGGGAGCTCTCAGCACGGCTGCATGTAGCCTGTCTGTGGGGAAACAGCATAAAAAGGGGCTGGAATAAATCTGTTCAGTGCGGGCTTGCTAAGAATAACTATTGGGGAAGTGGTTGAATGCTAGCACACACTTTCATAGGTGCAGGAAGCTGTAAAAGTTTAGCACAGCCAGCACATGAAGGAGCAATATAATCTCTGTCAGTGCCTAGGAGAAATAAGCAGATAAAAGAAAATGCTAACCAGTGGGGTTTTAGGTCTATGCGTATCTTCTATCCTTTGGTGTTAGCACAGAGCATTACTGTAAGTCTGTTACTAGAATTTAAGTAGGATATGAGTGCTGTTTGATTGCTTGAGTGAAAACATTTTGCCTTTTTTTTTTTTTGGCAGCTACAAAAAATCTTGAAGCCAAAAACCTTAAAGGATTGCACAGTGTTCAACCATTTTATTTGTGTATGAGTGTGTGTTCCCCCTCATTCCTCTGGCCTGTTTATGTGAAATACTGGCAGAAAAGAATAAATACAGAGAAATATAGATATATTCTTTTTATTACTTCTTGGCAGGCTGCTTATGGAGTAGAGCACTTTTGAGGTGAATTTAGATGAGTATGTATATATAAACAGTATATCAATAAATTCTGAAAGTTCAGTTCTGATTTTGTAGGAGCATATTAACTTTTCTTGTGCCTTTATCTGTTTCATTGCTTACACCCACTGCAAAGCCTGTTTTCCTTTCTTTTGTTATGTCCTGCCTGCAGGGAATTTGTGACTTCATGTTGATGCCATTACCTGCCACCTTTTCTGTTTTAGCAATTTCTATAATCACCTTACCTTTCTCAATATATTATCCAGGGCAAGACATTACTTACTTATGGACTCAGAGAACAAAATTGCCAAAGTGCAAAAATTGCCAGTTGCGAAAAGTACTCAAATGGCACTGATTACATCCTCTACTCAAGGTGAAAAGTTTATTTTTGTTCAACGCCCTGGGTGCAGGATTTTATTACAGACATGAGAGTGATGGCCACACATTCCTGCAAAGAGTGAGGGAAGGTCAGTGCCCTACAAGCCAGGAAGAAACTCCACAAAGAGGAACAGCAGCAAAGACATCACACAAATTACATCCTAAATACCCTCCCATTTCACTGCTGTGATAAAACCCTCTAATTTCAGTGGTCTGGTCAGTCATCTTTGACTTTCCGGCATTACTATTGTAAAATAATTAATGATTCATCCCAGATTCAGAAAGTGGGCTTAGCAGGATTTCCAAAGCGCTCTTTTTCTTCCTCCCAGCCCAAATTCCAGTTCCTGTAGAAAGCATTTCTCATTAGAAGAAGGATGGAGAATGGTGTGGCATGGTTACCCAAGGTGAGAAGGTGCCTCTATCCAGTGCTTCTGTGTGAAAAGCTCTTCTGTGTGAAAAGCTCACAGCTGTGCTCTTCCGTCTGAACTGAAGCACTGTGGTCTCCCACCAATGTACAAGGTTGTTACTTCAGTGAGAGCCTGAGGGACTGGGGCATGCCTGCACCCAAGGTGGGATGGTGGAGGTAGAGAAGCCCAGGTCCTGCCTCCAAGTAGCAATGCTCTGGGCCCTGCTAGCCCTGCATGAAGCTGGGCGACAAGCCCAAGGTAGCACCACACTGATGCTGAGAGAGCAGAGTGCAGCACTGATCATCAGGTGCTCCCTGACAGGGAGGAACTTAAATTTGCTTCCTTTCTGTCAGGCAAAGAGTTATGTGCATGTTACAGACTTTCAGTATGTAGTATTTGGGGCATTTAGTCCATACCCAGAAGCAGTGAGTGCTCATGGCAGACCTCATGAAGTTCACTTTGGATTTCGGTATTTCTGCCATCTTCTGTGTGAGAGATGCTTAGCAACTGGAGGTGGCTAAAATAAAATATCAAACATCTCCCTCTCCAGCCCCAGTAAAATAAAAAAAGAAATAATAGAGTTTTGACTCAAACTCTCCCCTGATCTTTGTTACTCACTTTTTCTGATGTGCAGATGTCCTTCTTCTAAAAATAGGAAATCTCATTATTGTGGGAGGTGTATTTAAACAGTGTTCTTTAGAATATAAATATTATTATTACTTAAACTAGCCCTGCTGTAGAGAAGTTCACAAACTTGTGCTAGTTGGAGGCTGCCTGCTGTCTACAGGAGGTGTCAAATGCTTTCAAACACGGGCTTTCTGGGAACATTTCTGCAATGGGATGAAGGTTTGCAGCTCACAGCTTTCTGTAGGAGGCTGTATTACACCTTGATGCCTGTGAATTACAATGGTCTTCAAGGACTCTGTGTCTTACAGACTCTAGCCATTATAATGTTGAATTAATAATCAGTTTTTAAATACCACAGTAACTTTAATTTGTGATATAGATAATTTGCAATCATATGCTGCTTTGGATGGGATGAAGCTTAAATTGAATCTAAAATGAGGAACATCACTCAAAACAGACTGAAGGAGCTAATTATTTTATTAAAAATACAGCTGTGATTGCCGTTTTAATAACCTTAACAGATCAAGGCGTATGTGCGTGGGGAGGCCTTTAACTCGACCTTATATTACCATGAGACTATAGCCTTTGATGTGTTATTTCTAGTTTATCAAATGCTTTGGTACTGCTGCTCAGTTTATTTAATGCCTTGTTTGCTAGCGCTTGATTATGAAGTCAATAATCAATAAATGGGTGGTAAAATTAAGTTTAGAGTTAAGAAAATGTGTTTGACATGGTGAGAAACAAGCAATTGGGCTCTGCAAAACCTTGTTTGATTGTTCTCTGTCCAGCTGCCTTGCTAAGTGGGGGAACTATTTTGTGTGGTTCATGCCAAGTTTGAATACCCACCATCTTGCTGGGTACTCTGGGATGGGGGGCTTCAAAGGTAGGGGTGTGGGTTCAGGCTCTGAGGCAGAGAAGGGAACTCAAGTTGGGTTTCCAGCCTCCTGGGAGATTGCTTGAATTGCTGGACTGTGGGATGAGAGGCACAATATCATTCCTGTTTCTCAGATGTGTTTTCTATCCCTCTTCATCCTCAAAGATGATGTCTGGGGATGTGTGGGGTGGCGTGGGCTGAGGAATCCAGCAGGAGCTGTTCCTCAAGCAGAGAAGTTCACAAGTGAGCTGAAACTGCATCTTGCGGTTTACTCCGCTTACGTCCAAAATTTAAAGAAATGCGCCTGGTGTGCTAGTAAACCATGCAAGCGCTTAGGTTACAGTACAGCAGTGTGACTAATGTGCATACTTTACATACAAAGGGTGAAATGTTAGCAACGGGGCTGCTTTGCTGTTGAGTGTGTTTTCATTAACTGTGCCAACATGCTTAAGACTAAAATGATACAGACTGAAATCAACTCAGGAATCACTTGATTCTTTGAAATATGGATAAAGTCTCCAGAGGGTCATCCTCCTATAACAGTGTATGATAGAAAAGATCAACAATTCCAGTTTGCCTTTTGCCCTTTTGAAAAATTTTTGTAGAATGTGGACCCCCTTATTTAGTGAACTGCTTTAAATAAAGTAAAACACAGGCCTGGGCTCCAAACTCAAAGTAAACAAGGTATTTCTGTACTCTGAAAAAAAGTTTTGTCTGCTTCTCAAACACTACATCTCATATTTGCCTTTGTGGTAAGGTCACAGATTTTTCCAGATAAGGTCAGGACCTGAAAGCTAAGCTGTGCTTGAAGCAGTTGAGCAAGTTATATAGAGCTCCCTAGTTTGAAGAAATCTGTTGAGATAAAAATTTCTCACCAGATTTTGAGTGCTTCTGACATCTGCCAGTTCTGGGAAAGCCAGGGTTAGCCTTGCTTGTGGTGTTCTGTCAGCTGATTCCAGAAGCTAATAAATAATGGGTTTAAATGGATCCAGGGTGCTGCATAAGAGGTGTAAGACAGTGCAGGTTTCATCAAGGGCCTCAGCCCTGGGGGGTTTCAGTATGACTTCTAAACCATAAAGCTAGGCTAACAAGATTAGAAATTTCTAATGGAGCTCCAAGGCCCCTGAAAGCATTTTACTGTCCTCTTGCCCGGGATAGTACCATGTGAAAACTGGGAAGCTACCTGACCTGTCCAGAGATCAGCTTTTGCAATGACTAGAGACCAGTGGGAACAGTACAGCTTTTGAGGGTGCTGCTTTGTCACCTGAATGAAAATCCATCCTTGATGAGTGGGGGAAAGAGTTCACACTTGCAATGGTGGAACTGGTCATCAAGGGTTGCAGTTCCCTTAGGGACATGGTACTGATTTTTATACTGATTTTTAAACTCATTGTGGTCCACCCAATTGTCCATCAAAAGAAATGTAAGACATGCTTTATTGCACATAAATTCAGGCTGGGAGATGGTGAAGGGAAGGTAAAAATGTCATAGTAGTGTTTACTTTGATGTCACTCTTCTGCTTCTTCCATGCAAGATTCCACACCCTGTTTACACATCTTGTCTGATAGATAAACAGCTATGCTCTTCTACTGCTCAAAGGAGTCCATGGCTGTAACAGCTTTCCTATGTCCAAAATATTGATGATAATGCCTGATGCATGCATGGGAGGGGACAGGGAAGGGCTAAGTATCAATAATGCTTGATGCCCTAGTCTTCATTTTTCAGTTGCACTACAGATCTATTTTTCAATTGCACCACAAACTGAAGGCAGGCATTTGCTCTGTAGTTGCAGGGGAACAGAGAGCCTGATGGATACTACTGAGAGATTTTGCACCTATGAAGTCATGAAAGTTGGCTGGGATTTCTTATTTGTGTAGCAGTGGAGATTTTAAGTAATGGGGAATGGATGGTCTTTCCTTCCTTTGGGGTTGGAGCAAATGCAGTTTTAACTTTGGTAAAAATCTATCAGAGCAATTGAGTTTCCCTGATGCATCTATCTCAGTAATAGATGTGACACCCTGCACTAATGGATAAATGGATTGTCTTTGTATTTCTGCAATGAGAATGTGTCACATATTGGATAGTGACATTGATATTCTTATCAGATGTAAGACTTAACACTTTTGGTTAAATGGAGTAGTTTGACTTCAGAGAGCTATTATCTTGAAGGTTTGTAAGTAGCTTGTCACAACATCTTTCTGCATTGTGTTTGTTTTGAATGTTTCACTGTAACCATATAGGCCGGACAATTACCTTTCTTACATGAAATCCAAGGTGGATAGGAAGGGCTATGCATCATTTAAAAGTGGGCTGTCAGTGTAGCTGGGAAATTGTCACACCATCACTATGGCTCCATAACTGTGAAATGCAAAAGGCTCCTGATGTTCTGTAGTAGGGCCCCTGTGTGTTAACTCCTCTTTAGAGAGGGAGGACAACTCCTGCTCTACTGAGCTTAACATTTAAAAAGATGAGCTAAACAAAGCGCAAGAGGAAGGGGGGCAGACACAGGCTGTAAGTCCCTCAAACGCCATTTTGTTGAGCCGTATTGCCTTTCTTGTGTCTATTGTTTCTAAATTAAAGGATATCTGATGTTAGCGGTTGCCTCCCAATAATCACTGTTACAAACGTTGCTGGGATCTTGCAGGGTATTTATGACTCTCCTGTGAAATGCCGAGGAGAATTACAAAGCCACTGTGGAATGGAGTGATAAGAAAAATTCTGAATACAATCTGAAACAATTTTCATTCAGAAAAATGAAAAATAATGAAAACTTAAAAGTAGCACACTAATAGTGCTGATCTCACCTTTCAGTTAAGCAAGAAAAAAAACATATTGAAGAACTTTATTAAAAAAACTACTATGTGCTGGAAGCTGTGGGCTTCCATTTAACAAGTTAACATTTGAGTTAATGGTAGTGAGTTAACTTTCAACCAAAAAAAATTGTTCATTTGATAGATTTACTAGAACAGGGTGTTGGCCAGAAAGGTGCAGCCACTGATGGCCCATCTCATTTTTCAGTCAGTGGAGATGTGTGAGGCTGAGACCAATTTCAGGAGAAGAATTTAGGCCCATCCCCAAAGACTGCCCAAAGGCTTCACAGAGAAAAAGGAACAGTCAGAGAGTGTCTCTCCACCAATCTACCTTCCCAAAGGTATTCTGGAGAGTGGTGTGCTTTTGCATTACTTTTAGAGTAAGCATGCACTGGAGAAGCATGGATGTGTCCAGTGGTACAAGCTCATAGGGTGTATGCTACACAGTACAACATTACCTGTAGGTACACGTGTACATTAATGCATCCATGCATAAAAGAATAATATGTAAATATCCATCAAGATGGTTAACAAATCACAAACTATGTAAGAAACTGCTGCTTCCCCTGAGACCTGCCATTCAGGGGTGGTACCCTCTCCATCTTTTGCTTGAAAGATGCATATTTTCAAGTGAGGCAAATTCTCAAGTAGATCCAGGATGATGAAATAGTAGCAACTAATCATCAAAACATTCCCATCATCCTAATAGGGAATAGGAGACAGTTCTTGGGATATAGAGTCCTTGAAACCCATTTTAAGCAGCTATCACACACCTCTTCTTTGATGATGCCGCTCAGCTTTTATTATTGCCTTGCAAGAGGCAAGCTAAAGATCCGTGACACTTCTCAAAACAAAAAGGCAGAGAATAACCCATCTGCTCTGCCCATCAGCTTCTCAATAAAATTGATTCTAGATGTGCAAGGTTGTCTGTCCGCTATTGCTAAGTGCATAATAGCTGTGGTATGCTAACTTGTTATTCTGTGAAGTGCTGTGAAATACCACGATTACGAAAGATGCTACATAAAACCAGCTTCCAATCTAGTCAAGTGATGGTCAGATGGCCATGCAGGCTGCTGTAGTACAGCTACATGATCTGCAGTCCAGTGGTTTTATGGCTATGAACGTCCCTTAGACTTGTTTGCACGTGCCAGAAATTACAAGTGCCCTTTCAGGGTTTTTTCATGTTATCTTCTTTTGATTCCCCGCTTTGTTCTTGTATTTTGGGGCACTGAAATTTCAGATGGTTCCTGCTCTAGATGCTCAGCTTTATCCACATGGGTGCCTGTCACTTCTCAGTGAGAGTCAGTTATAATGTAATTTATTTTGTAAAGTACATTGGCTGTTGGCCACTGGGTAACCAAAGGTGAAAGGGAACAAATAAAAAGCATATTAGAAAACATGTTGTGGGTTGGGGGAAGGGAGGCTCTAGTGTGAGTAAAAGTGCATAGGGATGGTTCAGAGAAGCGAAAACTGAAAAAATAAGGCATGCACATGTAACTCAAAGGACTTCATTACAGCTAATTTAGGAAGATAACAAAGGAGTGATGTCAACACAATCCAAATGGGGGCAAAGCACAATGGGAAGAACAGAGAGAGCAAGAACAATTACGAGTCATAAAATGGACAAATGTCTTCAAGTCTTTAGAAAGTATGTTTTAGTGCCTCTTCCCCTCCTCCTTTCCTGTTCTCCAGGAAATGTCTTACTAATAAGAGGAGCAAAAGGGTTGGCAAGTTTAATAATGCCCTCAAGGTGATGAAATGTTGGTGCTTGACAGAACAAAAACTTGGCCATCCAGTTCTCCAGCTTTGTTTAACCATGAGCTACTCTTTCTTTATAGTGTCATATCAAATCTGGTGACCCACATAGAGCATTCATTGTGCATGAGATAAGATATCATAAACTCACCAATGTAATTATGCAGAGTGCTCAGGAGAAAGAAAGGGTCCCTTCCACATCCCCACCTCTTTTTTTTTTTTTTTTTTTTTTTTCCCTGGGCGACTTTCATTGTGGAAAATTAAATATTGCAGCTGGGCTTCTTTGGTTTACTCTGTAGAGTCCATTTAAGGTGGTGATGATTAAGACGTGTGTTTGTAGTGCTAGTCAAGAAGACTGGGTACCTTTCAACAAGGAGGGGTTGTGGAGTGATGGCAGGGGCAGGGGACTGACAATTAACTTACACACAAAGACGTTAAGATCCTGCGTAGCTTTGAACAGTGAGCTTTTTTCACCAGTTATCTCATGTCTGATACATTGCCTCAAACCAGACTTCCAACTTAATGTGGGCTTTTTCCCCCTATCACAACAAGGTAGCTTTGGCATGTATAACTGCAAATATACGTGTCCAAATTTAACATATAGGAAACAGACACATAAAAATTTCTAAACTGACCCATGAAGGTATGCTATAGTGGGTTGTGGTGTTTATTATCTCCTAACCTTCCTGCATGGGGACCTGTCTGGAATATGCAAGAGTCTCTGGTACTTCTACTCCCTTCCCATGAAAAATGGAGTAGAGGAAAAGTGAGAGGGGCTAGGACTGTGTGGTGCTAAGTGGCATCAGGGTGGAGCTAGAGGATGCATCTGGGCATAGCCAACATCCAGAAAGATCATCTTTGCAGATCAGAGAAGTGTAAAGAGCCCTGCACTAATATTCTGCAATTTTGGCCACTCTGCATTGGTGCGGTTGTTGTTTTGAGGACAAAAATAAGCCAGAATGAATGAGCAAAGCCAATGGTAACCTCTGATTAAACTGTAATTCAGTAAAGAGCAATATGACTGGTGTCAAGGCTGTGGTCTCCACAAGGTTTAGTGCAGCATGCTTCCTCTGATTTCAGTGGGGAAATATTGATTTAAGGTGGGTTGGCTTCTCCTGCTTTTTACATGTTTGTTCAGAGGGCCAAAGATTCAGCTGGTAGGAGCTTCCTTGTGTCAGTGAGCCTAGGAGTGCCTTGTTGATGTCGATGATACCCTATGCAAGAGCACTTAATAGTGGATGAACGTTGGAAAGATTGTGGATTACTTTGTTAAGCAACCGTGGCTTGTAAGTAATGTGCAGCTGACCCTTTGTGACACTTGCATGACCCAGAAGCAAAGCAGCAGGCAGGAGAGCCCTGCAGTAAATGAACAGTGTTTTGATATTTTCTAAGAATAAAACCTATGAAGTTAACCTTTGCGAAGTATAGTTAAACTTAATTTATTTTCAAATGTGCAATGTTTTCAGTATGTTTGTTTGCACTGTAACCTAATTTTCCACTTCCTTTCCCTTGTCATACAGTTCTTAGGCCAGGAATGCAGTAACGAATAGAGAGAAGAATGTCAGTTTAGACCGTAAAAAGCCTCTGTGAAAAAGCCTAGTAGTATTAAATAGGGAACAATCATCTATCTGTAGGATTTCAAAGTCCATGTCTCTGGTTTAAAGCCACAGGATTGCTAATAAAGGTTCACTTTATACATGTGGTTTACTGTGCTTTGTGGCTGAGTGCAGTTTCAATAGTATTTTTTTTTTTTTTTTTAAAATAATTTTAATTTTGCATGGAGGTGTTTGCATGTATCCCCCTCTGGCTGATTTAGCCCACAGGACCACTGCTCTACTGTGGTCCAGGCAGCCTGTCCCTGGGGTGCACACAGACCTTCTTCCTCACTAGGATAGTTACTGGGCTAAAGCTGGGTCCAATTTAATCTGCTGGATTATGTTACCCTCAAAATGGAAGCAAACATTAGGTGGCCAACTGGACCAGCATCAGAATTTGGCAAAGGTTCTCTCTCTCATGGTTGAACCAAGACTACTGGGTCTGCTTGTATGTAACCCTTGAGTGGATTTAAAACTCATGCCCAGAGGCTGAGACTTGTGATCTTCCATACATTTAAATTTTTTTTTTTTTTGCCTTACTGTCTTCTGTACACATGCATGTTTACCTAAGTGGAAACCTTGGAGGCTGACTGTGCAGTGGTTTTTATCCCAGCTGTTAAGTGGCCCCAGTCCAGCTGAGCAGAGTAGAAACGTAGTGAGCAGTCCTGGGCCCTTTACTGGCTGTGTAAGGGTAGGCATGTGCTGGAGATGAATCGGGGTCAGTACACTGTGATATGTTAATTTGCCAATAATCATTATAAGTAATAGCTTCACTGATTCATGAGTTCCATAAATTGATTAGTCCCTCTGTTAATGAAGAGCTCTAATGCACTGCATATGCGATAGATCATTCCTTTACTTTACGACTTTATCCGGCCCAGGGAACCTGAGTGCACTGGTCTGTGCTGGTAGCTACCGCTTCCATTTCCCAGTGTCCTACTGCACTGCATGCGAGCATTTAGGCTTGTACACATCCCACACTGGTTTCTGCACAGAATTAGCTCAATTATTCTTTAAGCTTTCGGTTGCATCACAGTGCAAAGTCAGCCCAGTTCCTATCAGAACAAAAACTGGTCTGACTCTGCACTAAACTATGGAGACCCGTGCACAAGAAAGTCTTGCCTGTCAAGCAGCAACCTCCACTTGGAAAAAGGGCTGGTAGCTTCTTGAATCACTTTTCTACTTTTACAAACTCTTTCTTCCAGTAAAGAAGCAGTGTCCCATAAGCTAGCTAGCTGAGTTTGGGGCTGGAACAGAGAGTTAGCTGGGCATTTTCCAAAATGGTGACTGTTGCTGTGGAGGAGAAGGCTGAGCCTGTATGCACTCTGCTAGATGAAGGTGCCTGTTCTCTCTAACGTGTGAACTGCTTCAGTGTGTTATATTGCTCCAGGATGCCTGAAAAGTGCCCATGCCCCTTTCAAAATGCCTTTATCTCCAGGCAGAACAGGGTTACTTTTTCTTTTTCAAATGGACTTTGCGTCAGTTATCCATGCCTTTGTCACTTTGAGATGTCGTTGCCATAATACACTCTACATGGGGCTGTATGTTGAGCCCACTCAGAAACTGAAGCTAATGCAGAATGCAGTGACCCGCTTATTAAGTAGTGTTTCACACTGGGAACACAACACAATAATGTGCCAGGGTCTGCACAAGCTGCCAATAAGTTTTCGGATGTTGGTGTTAACCTATAAAACTATAAATGGTTGGTACCTAGCCACTTGGGTCAGGAGAGAAGGCATGGTGCCTTTATTAATTATACAAGCCTCCAGCTGAGAATGAATCTGCTTAGACTTCTGGAAATGGTTCACACTGGGCATGTTCAGGGGCTTAATGCAGGCATTAACATACCCTTACATGGCATCATTTAATTTGCATAGCAACTCCTAGGCTAGTAGCAATACCTTCCCTTGTACTTACCTTTGATGTTGCTGCTACCACCCCTAAGGCTGTTTGTAGACTTGGCAATGTGGGCTCTGGGCTTGAGACCGAAGGGCAGATTTACCCATCTACTAGATCAGGAGAAAGCCCCCATGTGGGCCTAGCAGAAAGCTCATAAACTGGGACACGCCAGTGTCTGCAGAACTAGCGAAAAGGAAAATAGATCATGCTTAGTCAGAGGTACTTTCTGAATATGTCAGAGTCTGGGAAAAAACCTGCAAATTTGGTATTGGTTTTAGATTTTGATCAAAGTGGTTTATGATTTATGAAATGCCCTTCCTTTCCAGAGCAGAACAAGTAACCCACGATATTCAGCCATTACATCTGCAGATAGATCTGCAACTACTTCCTACGTTTGTCTGTGGTGTGTCTCATTGGTAATTACAGTAATATTTACATCTATCTGCATTTTTATATGTCCTTTGTCAAGCAGATTAGAAGAGGCACAAAGCTGCCCTTTTATTAAAAAAAGAAATAATAAATTAAACCAGACCTCATTAGGCAGCTTGCTGGCATCAACTAAATTGAGTTTCAACTTGTATCAAAATTTTAATAAATAAGCGGTGATGCTCAGTACATTGCTCTAACATACACACTCCACTCACGCAGCTTGCTGCATGCTTTGTACAATGCAGCTTTTTCCTTTTTAATGCAAAACAATACTAAGTGAGTCAAGGGGAAATTGTATTTCATATTCAAGCCTTTCTTTTTCCCCAAGCAGACCTTAAAAAAAAATAAAATCGCCTTGTATCCAATCACTCTGACTATACTGTTGATTCTACTGTTGTACCTATCAGAGCCTTAAATCTAACATTTTCTTTTGCAGTACTGCAAATGTGAGGTGTGATTTACATTTGTTTTTCTTGCAAATTAGGAAGAGCATAAAACACAGGCAGTTTTCCTTTCAGATGCCACTGACTCTATGTAGTCAGGCTGGAAAAAGCCACAGGAGCAAAGAACGGCCAGGGAAAGAGAGTGACAGAGAATGTTTTGGAAGTGTAAAAGGCATCTTTACAGCCAGCAGACCAAAAGACCCATGTTCCAGTCTGTATCTCACTCAAATATTTATGATGACAGTTTACACTCTTTTAACTTCTGGTTTCTCTCTTAGAAATCCATATTTAGATAGAAAATTTTAAAAGCCTGCCATTGCCAATTGCTTCTAGGACTGTGCCAGGTCCATGCTCTTGATCTCAGGCTGTTTTAGTAACTAGCTTGGGGTTTTAAGTGGAGCTGTAATTTGGGTGGTGTTTATAGATACCAGCAACAGCCAAGTGGCAATCAAAGCAGCCCAGTTAGGATGTCCTGGCAGGGCTGTCGGTGCTGGGGGCCAACAGAAACAGTCGAGGGCTGGTGGCAGCGCCCCAGTCACCAGCGGCTGCTGCTGCTGTCTGCCCACACCGGCAACAAGAGCTGCTCAGTGGCCAGTGCTCCCCACCACCCCACCAAACCCTTGCAGCTGCTGCCTTGCCCAGGAGCTGCCCATCTGGCACTGCTGTGGTACAGACCTGTGTGTCCTCGCAGCGTCTCCAGGCTGGGAGTTTTTCTCAGTTCTTTTGTTTTGTGCCACTTCCCTTCCCGGGTTTTGAGGTGGCTGCTTATGGCATGGGAACAACATTTTCAAAACAGGTGAGGAGCCAAAGCGGCTGTCCTCTCTGCCTTTGTGGCTCTGAACTCAGACCCTTGGCAGGAATTGCCCTACCACATGCTAAAATAAATGTGACAAAACGATGCTGTTGGGCTGGAGGTGCTGCTAAGGTTCAATAGACTCGAGGAAGCAGCAGTGCCTCTGCTGCCATCTCTGGCTCCCTGCCTTGCAGGACTGAGATAATCCCAATTGTCCAAACTTCCCAAGCCAAGTGGGCCCACTTGAGATCAAATCTTTATGAGCTTGTCTAATCACCCCTTTTACCTCCCTCTTTCTCAGCATTTTCCATTGCTGCCTTTTTACTGCAGTGCTGGGACATGCTCCCTGTAGAAGCTGAGTGCAAAACCTGTGAGCGACTTGAGGGGGGTTTCTGGCTGTAATGTCAAGGTTTGAACAGATTTGCAGCTTCAAGCACTTGTGCCAAGAATCGGGTTGCTTTGATCAATTAAATTCCCTGGCAGTGAAAGAATAATAATAAAGGTTGGGGGGGGTGGCATATTCTGAAGCTCTGTCTGCAGAAGAGTGTATCTTCCCACTGCCCCTGAATAGCACCAGCAGGCCCTCCTCTACCTCTTTTATGGATTTAATTCTCTTTGGGAAGCTAATCTCACCCCTGCTGCCCCGGCACAAAACCCAAAGTGGCAATCTTGTGAAGCACAGAAAAGCAATTGGGGGAAACCTAGCTTTTTATGATAATACCCAGGGAAAGTGACTTGCACCACTGCTCTTAAGAATGCAAACACACTCCCACACAAGCCTGGGATAAACAGCACGGCTTGTACCTTTCAGCAAAACAGAAACTCTCCCAGGGAATTGTTTGCTTGCCAGCATGCTCGGCTTTGGTTATACCCACATGCCTTCGAGTTGTGGAGAGGGTTTTTCTGGAGTGTAGGGGATGCTACGGAGGGGAGGATGAGTGGGTAGAGAAACATGAGCGATGGGCTTATGAAAGTGATGGGGGATGGCTCTTTTGTCTCCTGCCCAGTGCCAGGGGGCTTGTCCATGGCAAGGTATGTGTACATAACACTGTTAGGTCGCTTGAGTGGGAGCTGCGAGCCTGGAAACTCAGTCCGAGTAGGGTTTGCTATGGGGTCAGGGATTTGGTTGTTTCCTCACTCAGCTTCAGTGACTCCTTATACAAAAAAATGAAGGTGACGCCACTCCCAGGTAAAAGGACAGTGTCCGTCTTTCTCCCCTAGCCTTGGCACTAGCAATGTCATGGCTGCACAGTGAGCAGAGGACCTCTCCAGTGGAAAGCCAAGGAGGCCCAGTTTATGGTCAGATACCTTCATGCAATGGCAGGCTGCTCCCAGGAGAAGCTGACCCCTCCAGGTCCCATCTCTGTGCAGTTCTCCTAATGTTAGGGGGCTGTGCTGGTCAAGACACTTTTGCTTTTTCCTTGCAGGGTGAGTTTTCTGTGCTCTGGGCTCCTTGACAGCCTCTGTAGGGCCAGATGAGCCCTGGTGCTAAGGAGCCATGGTGAAGATGAGTTGACGGGGGAGAGAAGATGACCAGGCTGGGACAACAGGGAGGAGGGCTGCGGGACCACCTTGTTCTTCAGCAGCTCCACCTCAGAGGGACATACACAGATTGCAACACTGCATCCCAAGCTGCATTTAAGCAACCTTTTCCAGAGGCCCCACATCTGGGAGGTGGGCTGGGGTAAAGGGGCAGTGAGCAGCAGGCAGGGTAAGACAGCCCTGGCTGTGGATTGTCCTCGTGGTGTCTCTGACTGAGGTGGAGTAGCCAAGGTGGCTCCTGAGCCACAGCTCATCTCCTTTCCCCATTCTGCAGCATGGAGTGGTCTCCTCACCCTAGGTAGCTAGATATCATTTCTGTGTGCTGGCTGCCAGAGTCATTTCAATTCAACTTGGTCTATTAAATCACCTGTCTTGATGCTGTTTGTCTGGAGATCAAATTTGGAAAGGCAGCAGCTGGAGGAAAATTAGAGCAGACAAATCTGTGTAAAAATGTTTCCCTCCAACTGCTTTCATCACAGGCAATTCTTGACTAAATGATGAGGCTTAGGGCTGTAAGTATCTCTGTTTCAACTGGAGTAAACTGAAACCAAGGTCAAGTCATAACTGGTTTGTGTCCTTTTCCCTCCTAATCTTTTACATTTCACTATGGTTATTTTATTTAAATGTCTGCCACTTGCTATTTCAGGATTCCAGCAGTATGTCTGCTCTGCACCCCTGTTTGCCAACTAAAATGTTACCACCCTGCTAGTGGACATGATTACATAATTTTAGATACACTAAGGCCTAAAATGATTGGATTTTTTTCTGTAGTACAAGTGAATGGATGTAAGATAATTATTTTTAACTTCCCCTCCTGCCTGTGAGCTCCAGTAAAGAAAAACTATTTTTTCATGATGGATGGAGAGGTATGGGAGGGGGAGGTGGGGGGGAAGGAGAGGAGGGGAATGAAAGGAAAGCGTTTGAGTGTGAGGGCAGCAGAAAAAGAAGCGTGCTAATTTCCTGGGTGATAGTGTGATATTGTTCCACCTGTTTCTTTAATTACTAGAAGTTGCTGAGCCCCATCAGCTGCCTTGGCAGCCCCAGGAGGAGAGGAAGTGCTGATGGGGTCCCAACCGTGCAGCTTTTCAGGCTCATGCCAAGACTACGTGCGGAGTCAGGTTCCTCCAGGATCATTTATCCATGAACGTGTAGGTCATCTGAGCTCAAAATTACTTTTGAAGATCAGAAGTAACCTGTGTGGTCTCTTTCAATCTGTAAAACCCTTTCTCTGAATCATCATTTTAGGAGGAGAGTTAACTGAATTCATAGCAGTGTCTTGGTTTCCTGACATCTAGTAACTAGGTGTGTTGAATACTGCATTATATAGGGATTAATTTACTTCAGCTTCCCCTCCCCCCCTGAAAATCCTATATTTTGTCTCACATATCACCAGTTAGCCTGGAAAGGTTATTTCCCCAAACCTTTGTAAGGTGAAATGAATTTGCTCAAAGGACTCTCTTGTATTTGCCCACATTTGAATACAAAGTGGAAATGTGTTTTCTCTGCGACTTCTGTGGGGTGTCCAGAACTACAGGTGTCTGAGCCCAGGCTGTGGAGGTCTGACTCTGAGCCTCCAGAGCTGAATGTAGTTGAAAGGGTTCAGGTTTCCCATTCCTGCTTTAGTCCAACTTCAGTGTTAATGCACAGGATGTGTGATGATGGCCCTCAAAGGCCTCTTTGTGTTCACACTTGCAATCTTGATGTCGTACTAGTGCAGGCTTTTCCCAGTATTTTATTTCATGCTTCCTTCACTGCAAGCATTTGCTTCTTGTGGAAAAGCAGCTTGGGTGCCCCCTCTCTCCCCTTTAATATTCTCTAGCTTAGGACCACTGCTTCTTCACAACCTTTTCCCTTTTTGTTGTGCCCTGTTTTCTTTTATTTACAAGTGACTGCTATGCTTGGGATTCTCTTGTTCTTCCTTTCTCTCCTCTCAGTTTCTCAGGACAAGCTGAAAATGAGATTTAATAGGCCTCCCACTGTTGTTGCTCTTTTGAGATTACTGGGATCAGATGTTCTTCTCTTGAGAACTAGATCAAAGAAAATGAGAGAGACTAAAGACCAGGATGCTCAGGAAGACGATGGAGAGGAGGGATAAAGCAGGAAAAAAGTGGTTCTTAGCATGTAACGCAGCAGTGCAGGGCATTTTTTGCTTTGCTGGCTCCTTGCCAGAGTTTTACAGAAGTGTCAGGGCCACTGTGGTACGAAAAGCTTAATGTTTTTGTTACAAAACCTTTCAGCAAGCCCAGCACCGCCCAAATGTTTGTAATTTTTATCAGAATTGTCTTGGGCTACTAGCTATAAACAGCCCACTAGTTTTAATGTGGGATTATTTGGCTGACCTGTCCATCCCCATGTTCTCAGAAATCCTTTCCATATTAATTGCATTTCACTGCTGGGGACACCTGTTAGCAAGGGCACAGCTGAACAGGCTTTTAATACTTTCAAATCTCTGATAATACTCCAGTTAAACCCCTTTCTTGCTTTTTTTTTCTTGCCTTTTTTTTTTTTTAATCAAATAAGAGAGGAACTGATTGAACTCTCTGCTTAGCAGCAGGCTGAAGAAAAAGTTTCTGCTCTGCTCTCTGGCATGAGGTGACTTTGCAGCAGAGGAGATGATGGTTTTTGAAGGCTGTCACTGCACTGTGCCTTTCTTCCTCTTCTAGATTGATGAGGAAGGATCACCCAGGGACTGGTATGCCACATTGAGATTCTAAGGCCCGATGTAAATTCTCTGTAACACCACAGCTTCTGTATGACTGTTAGCAAGCTACATCCTTACACCTGTGCTGTAAAATGCTGACGCAGGTGTCCAGGAGAAGCAGGGAAGCACTCAGACACTGCCGTGACAAGGATTTTGCTTCCTGACAGGAGCTGGTTCATAGGGAAAAGAAACCTTACTACTGGGACCATGAATGGGCAGCTGGCTGCGGGGGCAATGGAGGAGGAGAGGGCTCGAGGAGCTGGAGAAAACATCTTTGTGGCCCAGGCTTTCAACGCAGGAGGGTTGTGTTTTTGTTGGTAAAAATAATTGACATGGTGCATGTGGTTTTCTTGTTGGTCACGAAACTCAAAGAAAACAAATGCAGTATGCAAGGACTTTCTTGTTTTGTTTTTTTTTTGTTGGTGCATTTAATCTCCTTAAAATGTGAGAGAAATCCCACAAAATTCTAAAGTGTCCGAAAAAGGAGATAGTGTTTATTCCTTTTCCCCTCAATTTTCTTATCATTATCAGAGAAGGGTGGAAAGCTTTTGTCAGAGTTCTCCTTTAAAGCAAAAGAAACTATTTGAATGTAACCAAGTATGAGTCCCTGGTGTGGCCCAGGGAACGACTAGTATCTGTAGTTTCTGAATTTCCTGACTCTTGTGAATGGTATTAAGATCTTAACATGGCTTTTAGACTACAGGATCACTTCTATGGAAATCCACTAGACAAGTGATTGAAAAAACATCTTTTCAGAAAATTACTTCATCGTATATGAGATTCATTTTTAAATCTAACTACATGGGAGTTCTTGGCAATGATGGTCTCTACATCTGATGGTCTAACTAGCATGAAATAGAGCTGCTGCTCTCATTTATATACATTACACTATCTAGTTCCTCACTTGTGGTTTGGGAAAAGCATGAATTTTCAAGTTTTCCTCATGGGACTTCTTTGGCTTCTTTCACTTTACCTTTCATTTTCTTTCCTGCTATGTAGAAATGCAGGATGATTATTAAACGGCTTTAGGAATTCTGCTGTAAGAGGCAAGAGAACATGCAGCATTGTAATTTTTATTGCTATCATCATAGTTTCTTATTCTCTTTTTAAGAAAGCACAGCGGCAAACCTTTCTAGGGAAGATCATAACACACATGCAGTTTAGCTGGGAGAATTAAATATAGATATTGTTCTTGGTGCAATATTTGTCAGGCAAATCATAAGGTGGTACTGATACATATCTTTGCATGCATACAGTTAACAAAAGCTGTTTGATCCAATTATCACTGCAAGACTAATCTCAGGGTAAGATCCTAAGAAAAACTTTCAGGAGCCTTAGAGCATCCCAGTTGCTGGAAGAATGTAAGACAACTATGGTGGGAGAGGAGTTTGTCAGCTGTGTTTGCTTCAGTGGGTTTTTTGCATGCAGGAGAGCTCTTTGTGAGACAGCTTCAGCCAAGCCCTGCAGTTCCATCCACCTCCCCACCAACTCTGCTGGTGAGAGCAGAGATGGTAAGGCTGATCACAGCTACAGAGGCTCCGCATACTGTTCCTGGGTCTAATAACAGGTAGCCAAATTACTGCAGGCAGTGGACTGCAAGAGCTGGAGAAGATAAGAGACACATCAGGAAAGGATGGAGGAAGGATGTTGTCCTGGGCACAGATGCTGGGGGATGTGCCCAATGCTGTGTAGCCATCAATGGCAGAGATGGGCACAGAAAGCAACATCCTGTACCATGCCTGTTTCATCAGTGCCCACTGGGCCTTAAATTAGCACTGTTACACATACAGATGGAACTAAATAACTTCTTACAGAACACAACTTGCCCTGCTGTTGTGCTCTGCCACCAGAGCAAACACCATTTGGCCCATTTACAGCCCCTTGCCCACTAACAAGGACATGGCCTGAGGCTCTGACACTTGGAGAATCAGTAGGGAGGTTTTGGGTGGCCACTGCCACCTCCACTTTACCTTGGTCTATTCATGGTTGTTTTTTAGTTAAAAACACCCAGCTGACTATTTTTATACAAAAGTACACATGCCTTTCCTTCCTCCCGCTTCTAATTATTAAGCGCCTAAACCATTTTTTTTCATTTTGTGGTATTTTTAAATCAAAAATAGTTTCTGAGGGAGGCAAGTAACCAAAGATATTTATAGGTTATAATCCATCTTGGTAGGCTCATTTAATTTAATTAGCTGTAATGTGGGAGTTCAACTCTTGTCATCAAGATAGAAATAAGTTTACTACTTTGTATTCTTTTTTATTTATTAAAAATGTCTTGTTTCTGTTTTTCTTTCCTCTCTTTTTTCTTTTCGTAGTAAATATATTATTTATGCTGTTCCTACACTGAGATTTCATTCCCTAAGTGCTAAATAACCCCATCCCCCCCCCCCTTTCTTCTTCTAGTTGGGATTTATAATACACCCTAGAAAAAAATAGGTGCTGACTGTGTTGTGAACAGTGCCCCTTCATTATAAAGCAGCCCTTGCTAACTTTTGGAAAATGGACCTACTGTGATAATAAATCTTCCCCCTTGACATAAAGCACTGAGTGTGGCTCTGACCACATAAACTGCTCTCCCCGTGATTCTGGGGCTGTTCACAATGACAACCATTTATAAGCCAGTTGGCTTTACATTAATTAATTCCCAAGTCATTCACAAATAGCAACAATCACGTCAAAGTGCAGGCCTAGGAAAGGGCTGGCATTTTGTAAGGGAGATCTGTATATAAAAACTTACCACACTCACAATAGGGAACAAACCCAGGCCTTGGAACAACAATGGCTTTCTGCTTTTGGGCTCGGGGTCGTGGCTTCTTTCAGTTCAGCTTGTGGTGGTTTATTTATGGCGGGTGCTAATTTCTGACTTCTTTAGTGGAGAGCATCAGCTAGGCATCCTGCCTCAAGTGCAAGGTAGTCCTCCCTGCGCTGTTGCTTGCGGGACGAAGCTGGGGAAAGGCATATTGCTTTGGAGAGGAGCTCAAGGATCCCAAGAATACTAGGGAAGGATTTGGTTTTGTGCCAGATTGCTAGCTACTTCTCACCTGGATTTCAGTTTCTGCCTGGATGAGCACTGCTTGTAGCCCTTCCCATATGGGTTTTAACATCGGAGGCTAAGGTTTCATGGCTGAGACATTACTGGGAGTAGTTTTAAGAAGCTGTACAGGAGGTGCCTAGCTCTCCTTCCCTGTTATAGCTTTTAAGCTTTTAAGACAAATTTTTTTCAGGTGTGATTTACTTGCATACCTTGTTTCCCATGGGATGCAGTTTCCTATGGCTGCTGATGGCTGCTCTTTCTGCCATCTCCATCCCTCAATACTGGTCCATACAGCCTGCCCTCGTCTTTGTTTCAGCTCCCCTTCCCTGTGCCCTGCTCAGCTTCTCTGCCTGTACCTTGGGGTTCTTCCCCTCAACTTTGCTTCCCAAGGGTTCCTCTCTGGCAGGTGAGTTGCTTGGTGCCACTCAGCCCCTTCCATCTCCATTGCCTTATCTTGTCCGTTAGGGAGCTCCTTGTGTTTTGTGTGGTGGGTGTTTTGCTTTGCCCAGGCTATAAATGTGAAAGGATGACACACTTTTATGTGGAAGTCAACCTAGAGAATGGAATCCTGCTGTGTCGGAGACAGGAGTGGTTTTCTCATGGTTGGTCATCCACTGTTGTGCATGTGGACTTTAACACCCCTCCCTGCCAGCTCCTGCTGAAACCATGGCCAGATCTGAGGTGCCAGTGTGACTTGGCTGCCTTGTGGAGGTGTGTTATGGCACAGGCTTTAAGGACACGTTTACAAATGAGCTTCACAAGGACAGTACTTGGGATTGACCCAAGTCCAATCCCAGTTCATGCGATTGGCAGTCCTCATTCACTAAGCAGCTATTCAGTAGTTTTTCTTCATCATTTTCAAATGGGGGAGGGAGGAGCTGATCCCTTAAATCCAACATCCTATTCAGATACTGCACTGAAGACAGAGTTAGTAATTTCCTCAGAGGATTTTTGCTGTCATTCAGCATGACAGTATACTAAATGCTTTAAAAATATTAATGGGTTTATTTTCATAGTAGAACCATGAGATGGAAAACCATTGCTTTCACATTGTAGATGGGAGCAGGAGCAAGGAGTGCAGGATCAAGGTCAAAGCGAATGCAAAGTTTAGACACCTAATTTTTTATTTATTTTTTTCCTTCCTCAGACTACATTCTGTTTATCACCTTACTCCTGTGTCTGCATTTTATACAGCCCACTGACTTCCATTTTGGCTGCCGTTGCTCAGCAAATGGTTCTGACAAGTTCAGAGGAAGTACTCTGTGCTCTGCCATCAGTGAAGTCCTAAAAGCCCCTTGGTCTGAGACTCACCTGGTCCCACTGCAGGCAGATGTGGCTCCTCAGGTCAGTGTTTGTCTGCTTTCCTTTCTCCTACTGCAGTTTCCAGTCTCAGTCCTCCCTTTTGTGACAGACAAGACAGGAGTAATATAAAGTGCAGTCGCCTTTGCTGCTCCATCTTTATTCATGCTGAATGCCTCCAAGCTGACTCCAAGAAGCCCTGTGGATGGAGCGTGGTAGGTGTTCATGAAATTAAGGACCTCTTGCTCTGCCAAACAAAATCCCATTTCAGTCCATTTTTTTCTGATACTGTTCAGGCTTCTCTATAGCTATGATCCACAAGCTCTTTGTGCAAACACATTTTTTGCTTCCTACTTTTCCTTTCCCCATCGGGTTTCTTGTCACAGTCTTCTGATCAGCCAGCACTCCCATTTGATGTGATAGCAAATTGAAGAAGTGGCAGTCCCGCTACTGTGTTTGGTTACAATATCGATAGTCAGCTTTATAGGTACTGTGAGACCTACAGTCTGCTAATATATAAATTAGTTAGAATGTTAGATTAAGGTTCCCTGCTTTTTATGTGGGTTGGTTAGGCACACAACACAACAGAGCTTATCATAGTAATGGTACTTCTGCTGGATTCAGCAAAGATAGTGCCATAAAAATAAAACACATTGAGATTCATGAAAATCTGTCTGCATTCTGCTTCCAGTGAAGCTATTCGGGGCCAAATTTTCAAACATCAGCTTCTAGTTGCACCAACACGATGAGCCCATGCAAAATACAAATACATGCACGTTAGGTTCTTACACATGCAGGCAATGCCCATTCTCACTGAAATGTAACATTTTCAGAACAGATGTTGCAAAATACTTGCACATATTTTGTGGTAGCAATAGTGACATCTATCTCGCTGGGAAACATAGCTCCCATTTTTACTTTTCTTTGCTTGGTAGGCCATTTATCTTGTTTCCTTTGGCACTGGAAGTCTTTCTCATGCTGCTTTCTGTGTCTGTAAAATCTGCCCACCTTCTGCATGCCAATCACACTTCTTTTCAAACCTCTCCTTCAAACTTCTCCCAATCCATTTTATGCTGATCTTACTGTCACTTTCTCTCTGATTCAAGTCTGAACTGCCTCTTACAGTGAGTTTTAAGTATGTGTATTTATTCATAGTAATTTGTATAAGGCTAAGTTGGTGCCCCCTCCATTTTGAAATTAAAAATTAATTTTATATAGTTACTGATTTAGTCCATGTCTTCATCTCCACAATGCAAAAACATAGAGTTTGTTAAAACATAGAGATTAAACAGTCTGCCCAGGTCAAAGTTAAAAGGCAGCAAATCCATGGGAATAGCACACATCTTGTGGTCACCAGACTAGCAGTTTTAGTGCTGAGTAATGTAGTATTGGCACAGCTTTGCCTTTTTCCTCCAGAAAAAAATGAAAGACAGTAAATCAGTTCAGAAGGTATGGTTTATTTTGGCTTCCTGACACCACAAATGTTATTTCTGAAATAGCAATGGTTAATTGCTCAAACTCCTCAGCTGTGCAGACAACATTGGCTGTTTCCATGTAAAGGGTGAAGGGCAGGAGCTGACAGGGGGCTGGGATGAGGAGCTCTAGGAGGAGGCAGGGGAAGGTGGGCACAACCAGGGCAGGGATGGAGCATGTTTGGGGGGCTCCCTGGTCTGGTTGTCATCGGCTGGGAGAGAGCTGAGGGGCTGTCATGGTGGCTGAGGACTGCCAGCCCTCCACTCCCAGTTCATTGTCTGCCTCCCTTGCTCTGGGGCATTGGCACAGGCAAAGAAGGATGGGTAACGCTACTAGGTCATTTTGCTGTCTTGAAAACTGCCATAGGCAGTTGCTTGCTTTACCTAAACCTCTTGCTGCTAGGCCTGTTCTTAGGAGGTGTGACTCCTGAAACTGTTTTCTGCATATGTACATTATCCCCTATATACTATTATTATTTAATCTCTGTGTAGCCTTTCTTTTCTGTGGCTTAAGTTTATGAGCATTTTATTTTCCATTTTCTTCTACTTTTTCAAACATAACATGAAATTGCAGTCATTTTCAGGCCTTCATTTGTAAAATTATCTCTCATCATCATAATTTACTGTTCTTAATGATTTTTCTGACACGTTTTAGTAGCAAGATTCAGTAAGTATTCCTTTTTTTTTTTCCTGGATACAGTTAAGTACATTACACAAGACACTATGGATAATATTATCAAGATCCCAGAAGTGTAATGTTCAGGAGAGTTTCCAACAATCGATGCTATCTGTCATCTCAGGATATGCATCACTTAAGGATTCTTTCTATGTTCATGCCAGGAGGCATTCGTCATATTGTTCTAGGGTTACTGGGAGCTCCTGCAGGGACCTGGAGGTGGCTGTCATCTGCCCTTTTTGATGGGTAGCATGAGGATACAGATCAAGGCTGTGCTGGAGAAGAAAACCTCCAACCGTTACCATGGCCCTGGCAAGGCACAGGCTGTGCTCTTCTCTGTGTGCCTCCTCCAGATGCTAGACATATGGGCCTGCCCTGAGAGCTCCAAGGTGGCTTGGCTTAGTTGGTTTGGCTGAGGAGGCAGCTGGAGGAGAGAGTATGGAGAGAGACTTACTGCTCTTGCAGATAACAGCCTTGCTGAGCTTGATTGATAGATGCTGTTCTATCTGCCAGACATAAGCTAAAACTTAGAAAATGGAGCAGAAATATGCAGCTTGGGCAGAACAGTTGTGTATAGCAGGAACATGCACGGTGCTGATGTGGGCAGCACTTGTGCTAGGCTGCCACTGTGCATAGGCCTACACACCAGCACAGCTTGCGGAGCACCTCAGCCACTCATACCAGCCACCAAGGGCTCTGGGCCATGTAGCAACTGTGCCCCCACAAGCAGGGAGCTCTGTGCTCTGTCCACGTGTACTTGAGGGATGAGATTTTTTTCCTCTTGTTTATCCAGCCCTTTCCCTCTGCAATCCTGTTGCTGCAGCACAAGCCCTCCACCTGGCCCCAAGAGCAAGTGTTTCACAACTGAGCCTCTGAACTGGAGATCCAGGGTCTGATCCCCTTGGTTTTGGCTGACTAGCTGCCAAACCATCCCCACCCTACCCAATCATTCCAGTTCCTTCTGCCCGCCTTGAACTTGCTCCACACTCATTGTAACGCTCCCACCTACTTACTGGGTGGTGTCCCTGCTTCATGATAGGGTCTAAAATGGAAATTATTGTGGTGATAAAGGTTTCCTCCAGCCAAGGTAATTCATTGTGTGCAGGAAACTGGCTGCAGCTGGAACACAGTTTTGCTAATACAGTCTGCATTTTCACTTTGCTGTATTTATAAAACTCTATACTAGAGTCTAAATAAAGCTGGAGCTTGTGCACTTTTTAAGACTGAGTGCTGCTGTCCCATTGCTATTTGCCATTGTCTGGTCTTCATCAATGCTTTTGGAATCTGCAATGTAGCTAATAAAATTAAGAGAGGATGTAATTTTTAAAACAAGCAGAAATTGACACACTTTGTTGAAGAGAGTCATGGAGCTAGTTTAATAATATACTTATAATGTATTCATCAAGAGCGTTTCGATTTAAGAGAGAAGAGTTGGACATTTTTCTTCCTCTTAGAGGTGTTAATAGATTCAAAGGTGGAAGAGGAGACAAGGGCAGAGTGGGAAAAAGACCCTAGCAAGCTCGGGTGATGGTAAACAAAGCAGGTTATGTTAAAGACAATCTCTTCTCTGCTGCTTGATTTTTCTTACTCAGAACAGAGTGCACCTGACTTTGTTACAAAGGAGCTGAATGAGCCTGTGCAAGTGATCAAGGCACAAGCTGGGGAAAGTCTTTTTAAAAAAGAAACCTTTTAATGAAGAGGAATGTAGACCTGACAAATGCACATGTGCCAAGGAATGTAACACGCACCTGATGCAACAAATGTTTCATATTTCTTCCTACCTTCTAAATTAAATTTACTTTCAAATCCTTGCTTTGTACAAGCAGTGGGTAAAGTAATCTCTTTTGCTATTTAATGTAAATGCTCACCTTTGTTTTTTTCACAGTAGTGTTGATGAGCATTCCGGTTGGCTTCAGAGCAGGGAAGCGACCTGCTGAGGAATCAGGGATAGTGGGATGGTCTTTGGATTTTGGGAGTGGTCTTTCTGGGTGTAGATCAAAGGATTCCAACCAAACAACATCAGGAAGCTGTGGCTGCCGCTGCTTCTGCAGTAGTTGTTTCATGTGACTAGGAAAAAGGCATGCACAGGGTACCTGGCGCATCCCATCTGCACAGGAGAGGAAGACATTTGCCCTGTGGCTGTCAGGTCAACATATTTTGGTGTACACAGAGGTGTAAAAAGCTTTTGTTCTCAGAACTTTGTTGGTTTGGGCCTTATGTAGTATCCTCTGGAAGAAATTCAACAGTTTCCTCAGTGCTGGTGTGTCATAAATCAAGTATCTGTAATGCGGGAAACCGATGTAATTTGCAATCAATTTGCTATTTTATGAAAGAGCAATGAAATACTGGTATCCCATCTGAAAAATGTTTATTGAATGTAATGAGAAAGTAACCAGTGGGGATGTAGGGTGATTAAATAGGGGACTATGAAAATCGCTTTACGTTCTGTAAGGGAGAGAACTATACAGACTTCTTTGTTGAAATTTCAAAACCACCCTGAAAAGTTTAATAGAGAATAGAGTTCTCTCACAGAGCTCAGAATTTCTTTAGGTAATTTCCAAACTTCTATACAATGTAATTTTTGTTCTCCATTTTGCTTTTTTTTTATTTCTAAAAGAAAATTACCTACTAGTATAGCAGCCTGAAAGCCAGTGGGTAAGGAGGTATGATATCAGGTGACTTCTCTTTTTTAGTTAAACTGCAAAAATCTCCAGATTTTTAGAACCCATGCTCAGCTCAGATGGAAGTGGGTACAAATAGTTCAGTAGAAACTGTATGTATCTACTAATACAAGTCAGTCATTTTGCCTGTGCAAGTTAGTGTTTGAACTCTCTTAATACTGAAGTTTGGTTTTGGTTTTTTTTGACTAGCATACTTGTAGTTTCTCACTTTCACATAATTGCTGAATCGGGGTATGGCATCAGGTGGTCCCTGCTCAATTCAGCACAGGAATGCAAACTTCCATCTCCAGTATCAAAAACCAGTGCCCTAACCAGAGGAATAAACGTACATTTACAGTTAGGATAAAATACCTGGTAAGATATCTAGGATCGGATTAGAAACACCTCAGCCACATGAGACAAATATCTCAATGATGCTGGGTCAATTTTTTTTTAGAGAATGTTTTGAGGGTAACTGAATACCAGCTTTAGTATGGTAGTCTCTCTGATAGAGACTTGGTATCATATTCTGTATTGGCAGATTGGCATGCCCAGTTGGATCTCGCTTAGCCTAGCCCTTGTATCTTTGATCCTTGCTTGTTCTTTTCCTGCAATTGGTGCTCCAAATTCATGGATGTCAGATGTTTACATCCTTCATCACCAGTAGATGTGGGATGAGAGCACTTTCCTTTCTCTTGGATGCCTGTTGGACTTCCGTACGCTTGCTACCAGGAGTTTGGGCTGGTCTCTGCCTACAGTTACCTTCTCTCTAGTTGGAACTCTAAGGAAAAGCCCCTCCCTGTTGGTAACACTATCAGGGACCTCCCTTTTTGATGCCAGCTAGCTTGATACAAAAGACCTCAATTGTCCTAGGCCAAATCTGGGGTACTGTAAAGTTTCAATCCAAAGCCATTCTCAGAGAACAACAGGAAAATATGTTTTCTAGGTATGGGTTCACAGCAATATACATTTGATAGATCCTGGGCTTACTCAAGTCTTTGATGAAGAGCACTTTGAAAGCAGCAATAGCTGGAAAATCAAGCAGGTTGTCCTCTCCCAGAAAGGGTGGTATGGACCAAACACAAAGCTCATACCCTGTGGTGGACCTCTAAGAATGCCAAAAATAATAATGGACAATTCTGGGCCACAGCAGTGCCAGAAACTGGATCTGTCTCAAAAGGTGAATGTTGTGCTGTTATACAATAGGTAATTCATAGGACAGAAATTGGATATTCCCTTCATCTAAAGGCTGGTAGCGTTTAAGTTTTTTGTTTTTATTAAACCTTCAAGAACTGCAAGAGGCTTTGAGGAACAGAGGAGAATTCCCACTGTTCCCAAGAGTCAGGCTCTTTTCAAATAACAGGCACTTGAAAAGAAGATTTGGAAAGAGAAAGAGCCTAGTTCATAGGTGTTTCTTTGCTACCCTTCACATGTTGAAGGGTCAGGGTCACACATCAATGCAAGCTATCCCTGGCTATTTTGGTTGCATCTTATTTGGGGACTGTGAGGCTTTATTGACAGGTTTTAGGAACACCGGCAAGTGGACATGGTGTGCCCTTTACCCCCTGTCATTTGCCATGTCCCCAATTTGCCCTGGCTTGCAGATGTGTGGATCTGAGGATGAAATGGACTGTCAGTGGCTTATATTACAGCTCTTACTTTCCTTCTCTTGACACACAGTTCTTCACACTACTCTCTCGGACTGTGGTCCATTCTGGTCCTCTTTGTCATGGAAAGTTTGCATGTTGCTCCCTGTACCATCTCTCTGTGCTGTGGGAAGCTCAAGACAACAAGCACTGTCAAAGTGCTGTCATTAACTCCAATTATTGTTTATTAAATAGAAATAAGTGTGTAGAAAAGCATACCAAGGCAGACCTTCATCTTCATCCTCTACGCACCTCCAGAAGGTGTTCATCAATCAAACACTGACCCTCTGGCAAGCTATCAAGGGTGATAAATTTGAACTTTCATTCAGCAAAGTGAATACACACCCCTTACCTGCTGTGTTTCCCAGGAGAGCAGGCTTCTTGGATGTTGTGGCATCAGTCATTGCACCCGTCCATAGGTTCAGCCTGCATTATGCAGAGGAATGGCAAGGGGGCTCTTGCTCAGCTGAGGTGAAGAAGTGCTTTCACTTGGCCTCGTCTGACGTGAATCAATCTCTCACTGTGCAGCATCTGCACAATATGCCAGCTCTTGCTTGTTATGTGGATGGTCTTCACAAACTGTCTCTGCCTTTTTCAGTTGTATCTTATTTGAGGTTATAAGTTAGTAGTGCCACCCTGGCAACAACTGGCAGAACTTGCCCTTAAAAGGAGAAGAACGACTGATGGCTCTCTCTGTGATACCCAGCGGGGAGAAATGAGCTCTCTCTCTCCTCTAAGGTAGAGACATAATTCACCGCTTTTATTTTTTTTTGTCTGGAAAAAAACACTCCCTCCCTGGGCAAAGCATAATAGCCATGGCCATGAGCAGGTACTGCAGCGGGAAGGGATCCCAGCACTCACTGGAAGAAGTTGAGCTGAAAAGAGGAGCAAAGATGGTGCCAGGTGAGCATCTGCTGGTTCAGAGCAGGATTAGAGTCATCACATAATCTATGCTATCATATGAACAGGTAGCCTGTTTCAGAGAAGAGGCAGGAACTCCTGGAGAAGATCTTAGCTGCACAGTCTCTACTTGGATGATGTCTCCTCTCCTCAAACTCCTCATACACTCTCTGAGATGTACAACTCCACTGTCAGCCCTATTGAGTGTCCTTCCCTTAAGAAGACAAAACAAGAAATGAGAGACTAAGGTCCTGGAGACCTTCCACCACTCCTCTGAGTTTCTGATATCGTAGGTAGTCTTTTTTGGCTATTCACTTTAAATAGCTGAGCTGTGCTTAAAGGCTTGCTCTGCTCATGTATTCTGAGCAGAATACATGAAAGTCATACACTTCTCAATGCCTCCAGGCATGCCCTATTGGCATTCCTGGAGGGCTGGCATCTCTGGGAATCATGAAGGCAGGGTCTTAAAGGATGGGAGGGCAGAAGAATTATTATTCCCAGATCTGAGAAAATGTTGGTCACTGTGCCAAGGCTGTCAGGATCTGTAAATACAAGGCCAAGAGACGCATATGTGAGGCTTTGTTCCATTCAAAGCAACTAAGTAGTGTTTAAGGGTTAGGCACTAGACACTACTTGGCTGCCTGGGTTCTCATGGGTGTGACTGTGCATGGTTTCTCTCCATGTTACTTAGCAGCACAATGGCTTTGCTAATCTCCATGGGTCCAATGCCAGAGTGGAGTCATTTCTCTGCTCTCCTCCAAGCAGCACAGATGAAGAGCTAGGATGGTCATGCATCTTGCTAGGCCATCTAGAGATCCCCATGGGTGTGTTTTTCCACTGCTAGCTTTAAGAGGGGTAATGGAGGTTGTACCTGAAGGTGTACTTCAGGGACAGCAAAGAACAGGGTGAAGGTGGTCATAGGTGCACGTGTAATGGCTTTCATCCAATGGGTAAACACCATGAAAGTGATGTTTGCTACTGCCTCATCCTTCATTTGCAGGCAACATTGGCCGAGCATGTCTCTACACTGCATCATCTCTATGGTGGCTATTCTAAGAGCCCTAAGGGGCACCACCATCTGTGACTGCCCCTGCCCAACACTCCTCCCCCCCCCTCCCCCCAAGCTTCCCCAACCCTGCTGCAGTGACTGTGGCCCCAGGAAGCAGTGGACATGGGATATGTGATTCATCCAAGAAGGGGTCAGCTGGAGACACGGTGCTTGGGGTGGGTCCAGACTACTGTGTGTCACTGCCTGCAAGTGGTGCATGGGGAAAGGACAGGAGAGGCAATGCTGGGAAGGCATCTGCCAGTAGCTGGCAAGTGGCATTCCAGCAGTGGCTGGTGGCTTTTCCCAGGGCTGAAGTGACAGTGGAAGTGAGGAGCAGCATGCTAGCAGCAGTTCCAACTGAGGTGATGTACAGCTTCCCCACAACTCAGGGCAACCTTGCTGCCAAACCCTGCTCCCTGGCTAGTTCTGCAAAGGCTGGCAGTTGCATGTGGCCGCCTCCCTGCCAGGTGGTTGGTGATGAATGGTCCCACGTGGTTTAGGTTTAGAGAGAATCCCCTTTTTGCATTCAGAAGAGAAGGTCTTGTTTCTGGTCCCAAAGTGCCTCACAAAATTAATTGTTGTTTTCTGGCCAGCCTGACTGGGAAACGTGTCTCATGCAGTTGCTGGGAACTGGCAGAAACATCCTAGTCTGCAGTGTGTAAATTAGGAAAATGCATTCATATTCTCATGGATTTTCCTTGAGAAAAAGCCAGAAGTGGGAGCGTGCTCGAGTGGTAAAACACAATTCATGACAACAATCCCACTGAGAGGAGGGTTTTGGTGTGTGGTTTTTTTTTTTTTTTCTTGAAGTCTGGTTGCTTCTAATTGTGGTAAGGACCAAATACATTCCTCTTTAATTTTCATTGGCAAGGTCTCCAGGACTGTGAGTACCAATGCATGTGCTGTGACTGGTTTTGGATTTCCTTCTCTCTTCTTCCCCTCTTCCACCCCTTCCTTCATCTTACTGGTATTATGGGCAATCCCTCTGCAACTACCTCTTTCACAGCCAACATCAGGGCACTCACTCTTGTTTTTCTCCCTTCAAAACTCGTCTCTATCTCTTTTGGCCAGCTGCAGCCTTCCTCAAGCATCTTCTACCTGACAAAAGAAGATACCTTTGATAGTCAGACACAGCTGTAAAGTTGAAACACATGCTTGGTTCAGATACCGATGAACTTTAAATTACCTCAATTCATTAGCGATTTTTAAAGTCACAGTTAATGGAAGGCAGCCTGTAAAATAATTGGAAGTAAATGCTGAAGGAGAAATACTGGGGGGAGGAAGGAAGAGAAGCAGCTTACAGCAGGAGTCTAAGCCAGTTTTTCATCTTCAGGCCAGTCCGGTTTTGAACTCTGATGGGAAAGGTCATGAATTTTAAAATGTGTCTCACAGCAGACAGCTCTAATCATAAAGCTAACACTATCTGCAATGCATGTCTGACCATGTGAGACTAGCGGCTGACTGAAGAGAGAGACTGACTTTCAAGAGCAGGATACCACTTTGAGCAGGAAAGTGTGGGATAAGCAGAACCAATGTCATATCTGTCAGTGCTGGCATGAAGCACCTGGCTTTCAGGGGGTGGAGGGAAGCATACTGTTCTCAGCAGGGTCCCCGCAGGGCTCGCTGCAGCAGAAGTAGTAGATGGTGTGTTGTTTGCCTCTACTGGCTCCTCCAGGATCCACCATTTCCCCTTCCTGCATGTGGTTTAGGAAGTATTGCACCTTACTGCGTTAGCTCATAACCCTTGTTCTTGGTTTTAATGCAATGTCCAAACCATTATGCTCCAAAGTCTGCAGAAGCTGGAGCACTTGCTGCAGCTGCTCTTGGGAATTGTCTTTCTGGCTGTGTTTGAAATTAAGGGATGCTAATGTTTTGGCAGCACCTTACAGTGATCCTGACAAAGGAGTTGTGGTTGATGTTTATCTCAATCTTAATTGTTTTATTAATTGGATGCTGCTGAGGTTCAGACAGTTATTTGCAAGATTTGAGAAAGCACTTGATTCTCTCTCTGACTTCATCTGCATTCTCCAAAATCCTTCCACTGTACATCAACCACATCTTGGTCTCTGTTCGTCCTAGCACGTACGGAAGCACGGTCTGCTGGTGTTAATCACCATGTGGTGTCTAGACATGCTGAAAACACTTAAGCAATTGTGACATCTGTTTGGTTGGCCTGTGTTGTTGGGAAACTTGACCTTATTTATAAACAGTTTTCAAATTCAGGTTTCAACCATGACGTGATAATAAATCTGAAGCATCTTCACACAATGTGACCACATCTTCATGGTCAACATGTTCTCTGAGGAGAGGTGGGCTCACTCTGAAAGGTTAAGACTTGGGACAGGGACATATGGGTTCAATTTTTAGGTCTGGCACACACTTCACGCCTGACCTTTGCTAAGCTGTATGCTCTCTTTGTGTCTGGAATAAAATGGCAATAGTAATACCTGGGATCAGACTGATTATTCAGATTGTGGCAGCTAATTTGATCGTTACCTAAAAAAGTCCCCATGATCTCAACGTAGCTCAATGCCATATTGTATAGTTTTAGTGTTGTGTGAACAAGAGCAGGAGCCAAGCTGGAATTTCTTTTGATTCTGCAGCAGCAGCAGCAAACTCCAATTCAGGGATTATTTTTAGTGTGTCATATTGCAATCACTAGGTTTTCCAGTGCATGACATGGAGCAGAATTTTCAAGACTATCTGATCCTAGGCTGCTAGGTGTTTACATTGCTTCTGAATATGGGATTTAGGGCTCTGACAGAGGATCTTTGAGAGATTTAACTGTTTCAAAGATTATCTCCTTGAGCACCCCTGCCAGAAATTGCTGCCTCATAGCAGAGGTGCAGAACAAGAAGAAATCACAGTGAGGAGCTATGTCCTGCTGTGAGCTTGGTGGAGACAGTGCTGTGTTCTTTTTGTTCATGCATCCTCTAGCAGTGTATTAGCACTATGGAAAAAACCTAAAGATTTACTCAGGTGTTGTCCCTAAGCTACTTCTTCTTTGAGTCTGGTGAGTGTTTAGTGGTGTGAGAGTGATGATGCTGTGTTCACAGACAGGTGACCTCTCCCACAGCTCACTGTGAAGAAGCTGGGCATCAGGAGACGAATAACCACCAGAGACCATTTGGGAAGCCCCAGCTGTGTGCTGGTGTAATACGAGGAAAAAGTCAGTGCTGGGGAACCTTTAAGTGGGGCTAGACCAGCTGCCTGCAAGCAGGGCTAAGTTTACCTCTGCATCTCTCCTTAACGAACTGCTGATGAGTTTCCAAGAAGCTCTTGGCTCTGAAGCAACTGCCACTGGTATAAGCTGCCCTGCTTGTCTTGCATCTGACTCGTGATTTCTGTGGCTGTTTCTTTTACTGTAGTGTCTCTAGAAGTAGAGAAGTATAACAAGGTATTTATTTGCCAAGCCTTTTCTGTTGTGTTTCAGCCTCTCCTCTCCACCTCCCCTGGCTTATCACTGGTGGAAGCTGGTGTAAAGGCCTTTGAACGAAGACATCAAAGGACAATTGCATCTGTGTTCTTTAACAAGGCTTATAAAGAGATTGTGATAGAGGACAACAATACATGTCAGTGTTGCCCAGTTATTCTTCTGGGCTTTGTAGTTTTATTAGAAAATAATTTCTCACCCTGTGTGGCTTCTGGTGAGTTTTGTTTTCTGTGCTGCTGGGTTTGATCTGCCCACTGAAAGACCTACTATAGAACTGAGTTTCGCCAGCTGTGAGTTAAGAGGGAGACATGATTAAAAAGTTCAAGCTCTGCTTCCTAGCAGCCAATTTACCATCTGTCTCCCTCTCCCTCACGCCCCTTTTATAGCAAAAATGCAAACAATTTGTTTGACCAGGCTGAATCTGTACAACTCTGGGCTTTTAAAGTGTTGCTCTAACAAATAAAAACCAAACGTGACAACAGCAGCAACCACCCTGGATTCAAAACCAATAAACCTAGGTAGCAGCAAGGTCTGTTGCCAGAGGTGGTAAGAAGCTATCAAAGGCTTTCTTCTTCATTAATGCATCCCTCTTTCTCTTCTCCCTTCACTCCACCACTGGGGAAAACTACAGGTAAAGTTGAATCCTGTCTGCCACAGTCTGTGGCTGAAAATTTACCCCTCCTCCAGGGCAACAGAGAGTGAAGCCCTCAAATGTAATGCTCAGTGTGAGGAGGCAGCATGATGCAGACAGGTGATTCCTAGCACCCCCCTCCTTCTATCTCCTGGTGGCGTGCCCCCACCCTTGACTGTGCACCAGCTCTGGTGCTCCTGAGACACTTCTATCAACTGGCTCAGTTCACTGGTCCACCAGAATGGGATGGTCCTCAGTGGGGCTGTTGAGCTGGAGCTTCTCATGGAGGCCTCTGATGGGTGCTAGAGCTGATGTGATGAGAGGGGGAGAGGAGCTGGGTCTCTCTTGGTGGTGGAGAACTGCTAGCCTGGCCCTACTGCACGTGGAAATACAGATGGGTGTTGCGTTTCGACATCATTGCACAAGTGGTGCGATTGCCAGAAAACAATAATAGCTCTCTCTGTTTCCTGAAGGGTCTTCTTCTCAGAAGCATTGTTGATGCTGGTATTAATTGGCATGGCTCCAACCAACGTCATTTGTCTGGTAGACTATGAAATGCTGTTGAAAAACTGGCCTGTGTTTCAAGACTTGGTCTTGATCATATTGACCCCAATGGAAATCCACGTTGCTAAATGACTCATTCTTCTTACTCTTCACCCTCAAATGGGTACTTGTACCCCTAATCCACATTATTGAAAAACTGTTTTGGAAAAATAAAGAAATCACATTTCAGTTTTCCACGCTTCAAACAAAACCTATGAAGTCCCCATTCCAGCCTGCTGAAGCAGCCTTTGCGTCCAAAGCAAATCTCTGTAGGAAGAGATGAGAGCTGGTGAGAAAATCACCTCCGTGCTTGTGTGTTTTGCTGAGGTTGAAGGAGGGCAGTGTGACATTCTTGCACAAAGCATTTTCTATTTTGCTGTATCCTAAGTAGCTTGGAATAGGAAAAGAAAGCCTTTTCTTGGGTTTACTGAATCTACAAAGCTGGCATATCATTAGGGACCATCCTGGACAAATAATGGGGTGGCAGGGGCCAAAGGGGGAAGAAAAGGGTTTATTGTGGAAAATGAAGCTCACAGCCAAAGATGGACTTAACCTGATAAGTAGTCTTGAAACATGAGTTGAGATGCTAATCCCCTCAGGAAAGACATGAATCCTCCTTTTGGGGGTGTGGGGGTGACTTTATACCTGCTCTGAGACCTTGGAAAAACCCTTTCTAAAAACAGGGAAAGGGGGCTTTCCATTGTCAAGGAAGTTGCACAGTTCTCACATGATACATGATTATTTACTGTGATATAATTTGGCTTTCATTTTTTGGATGAAGTATAAATATTGTTACTAAAGAATAATAATAAGAACCAACAAAACAGAACAAAATTACAGCAAGAGATGCTAGAAGCAAGGCGGAAAACACTTTTTTTTTGCTATGGCAGAAGCAGAGAGGTAAGGCAGCTGTGTTGCAGAAGAGCTGCTTGAAATGTAGGAGATGAAAGGAGGAAGTCCTTTCACCTTGGTTAGGGGAGGGCAGCAGGTAGACCTGTACTTGAAGACACAGACAGTGAGTGGGAAGCAACCCAAAATCTCAGAGATCATGGGGCATTTACTTTGAAATGGTAGGGAAAGTCGTGGCAACTGAAGACTCCTGGGATCAGCAGGCAGAGAGGGGAGTTGCCTCACAATGTGATCGTCATCCTGAAAGGATGCCTGAACAGGAAAGTACACAGAAGCTGATGATGTCAAAAAAGCAGTTACAGCTGGATGGTTCTATACTGTGACAAAGCTAGGCCCTTAGCTTTGTCATGGAGACTACAGCATACACAGGGAGCAAGGAGCCAGGACCCCTATGAGGCATCAGCAGGGAGACACCTGGAAATATTTTTGTGAAGCCACTCAGAGGCACAGAGAACACAGATTACTTTGTAGGGGAAGGGAGAGGGTGCAAACAGAGCAATGGACTGCACAAACTTCATCTCTAGTTCATGTGGGTTTTTAATCTTTTTTGGGGTCTATGCTCTCTGCTGGAAGCATGATGCAAGATCAGACTCAGTGATCTACACCAGGCAATAAAAACTCCAGAGAAGTCCCGCTATCCTACCCCTACCTCTTGCAGACATAGAAATCTTCAGTATCAGCCTGAACATTATTTTGATTAAGTTTGATTTGGTTTTCTTTTTATGAGGTTACACAGCAACTTTTGTTGTTTCTGGCAATGAAGTGTTTGAGAAGAACCTGAAGAGATGAGGATTCAGTGCTGCCAGGCTTGCTCTCACCAGCCAGGGTTTCAGGGGTGGCTGTGTGGGTGAGAGCAGCACTGACCAGGCAATCCAACACACACGCTCCCAGATATCCCCTGGACCCCAGTACAGCATCTGCAGGGCTGCAGAGTGATGGCGTTAGTCCTGGCCAGGCTCCAGGCAGATCCCTGGGGTCCCAGGGTGTTAGAGTACCTGTGTAAATGTTAAGGCAATCCAAAGAGACAATATCCAATCCAAAGAGAAATATCATTATTCTCATCTTACAAATGGAAACCGAGATTCAGTGCTGAGATGACTTTCCCAAGGTGAGGAGGAGGGTGTATAGTGGCATCAGAAGTCCCTCAGTGACCTGAGTCTTGGTCCTACTTACAATCTCTAATTCTCCGCTACTCTTTGCATTTTGGTGTATAACATATATGTGTTGAAAGGCCACGTGAGCAATTTAACAAGAGCTTTTTCTCAGGTTTTACCCTATCCTGGAAAACCATGAACAGCTGTCCTGTGAATTTCCATTCTTTTTTATTTTAACCAGGCAGAATAAACCCATAGCTTGTATACTCTTCACCATCTGCAAAGGGAGTGAGGAGTAGTTCAAGAGTGGGCCTTATTTCATATGGGCAGCCTCTTTTTTCTTTTTCTTCTTTTTTTTTTTTTTTTCTGAGTTACTTCATAAACTTCAGTTCCAGTTACCACTTGGCTCTCGGTGGCATTTCCATATCACGGAGCTGTTGCTTCATTCCAGGTTTTCAACAACTGAAATATATCATGGGATTTTGTTGTAATGCAGGAAATTGCCTTCACATTAACAATCTGTCACTTCTGTAAACAAGAAATCCACTGATGTGACATGTCAGCGCCCAACAGGAGGAGTCCTGACTACCTTAGCAAAGCGATATTCCTCAATGGAAAACCTGGGTGCTAGGCATACCTACGTAATGACACAATTGCCTTTGCTTCTTTTTAGGGCAGGGACTAGGTGCTCTCTCAGGAGAGTTAGAGGCAGAGGACATGCACTGGAATCCCTCCAAGCTTGCTCTTTAAGTGCGCTTTGCTACCAAAGTTCCCTGAGGTCACGGGGGGGGGGGGGGTTTCCCCCTCCCTTTAATGATGTTTTCATAGCAGTATGTGTATTGTAAATGCTAATATAGCTTTTCTAGCTAAGCCCACTTGTCTCTCACATCGGCCGCTTATTCTTGCCTGCTCACATGGCTGCTCTGGCTGTGTAATGACAACTGTGTGGATATATGGACTGTGGCAATGGGCTGGCAGCCACTTCATTGTCAGCTCCCCTTTGTTCTCACAGAAAAGAGAAGGCTCAATAGGGAAGGTTTCATCCACATGTCAGACATATGAGGGACAAAGGGATGGTGGTAACAGACTGAACTACACAATCCAAGTCACGCCGAGAAGCGAGCTCTTTCAGCTCAGTTTAGCAATATTGTGGTGGCTGGACATTGTGACAGTTGTAATTAGCGCAATTAAGTTACTTCTTCGCTACCTTAGGTTTTGCAAAAGGCCGTTTCATGTGGTGGGTTTTAAGGGATGTATTAAACCTTTGCACCTCAGCCACCTCTCAAGTTGGTGGTGGATGTTCAGCATGGTAGCAAAGGCAGGGTTTATCAGAAAGGTGGGACCTTTCCTTGGGGCAGCTCGGTCCTCTCGGGAGGAAGCAGAATCTCTCCGGCACACGCAAGCCCTTAATCAGGTCTAAAGCAGAGAAGCAGCAGACATCAAAGTGAAATCCAGGTTGAGAACAATCGCTCTGAGATTAACTGGAAATGTTAATCAGCTAAACTGTCTGAGAGAAAATGGGGTTGGTACGTGAGGAGCAGAGGGGATGCCAGTAAAGAGTGCTGTGGTAAGGTCACTGTTTCCTATGGGAGAACCAGAGGGAAGAAGTAATTTATAGACTGAGGCACAGGTTAGTGGGAGGAGAAAAATTATAATCTCATAAAACTCAGTATTTCTTTTTGAGTCTGAACTGATATTTGGCAGGCATGTAAGCCCTGTTACAAGGTCTTCATTTGAGTGTTATTACACACCTTATATAGTGCACAGTATTTCCTGAGAGCTTTCACGTGCCACAGCCAAATAAGGGTCATCTTAAGGGAATCCCCTTCAGACCATCTCCCCAGACCAGTTTACACAAGGTTTTCATGGGATGCCTCTGCCTCAAATAAGAAGACAAGGTCACCAGAGATGAGGAGGAAAAACAAGAGGAGATGATAAATGTGTCTGGGCTGGATTTTTCAGTAATCTTATATTTACTGCACTATCTCTGTGTAACTGTAAACCCTCAGGAAAGATGGATATTAAACCTATGGAGATTATGACTGGAAAAAAATTTAGCATAGTGATTTTCATCAAAAAGTGCCTGTTCGTCCAAAAACTGGAACTTTTTAGATGAAAAAAGCAATAGAGAGGCTTGGGGTTTTTTGTTTGTTTGTTTGTTGTTTTTTGTTGTTGTTTTGGTTTTGGGTTTTTTTTTTTTTTTTAAGGAAGAAAAAGCCTGGTAATGATTGTTAAACTGGTGTGACAACTGTGGTTTTGCAATTAGATGTGACTTGTGTAACAAGTACCAGTGCAACCCTTCACAATTAGGCAAAATTACATTTTTGTCTAAACCAAACAGAATTCAGAATATCCTATCAAGATTTAAAATTTTGTCCTTATTTGGACCAGAAAATGTTTAGACAATGTGAAAATTCTCACAGGACAGGGAAACAATTTCCTGATGTTTTCTACTAAGGTGAAACCCCAAAGTGTATTTTTTTTCACTTGCTCTCTTTTTAATTACTTACTATGACTTAAAAAAGAAAAAGTTATTTGGCATTTTGTAGAGCTTTGATCTACATAATCACATATCTCCTACTGTCATCAAAAAAATGTATTTAGTACCTTTACTGAGTTAGAGAAACTATAGGTAGTTATATTTCAAATCTGATGGATTTTCGGTGGTTACAGGACAAGTTGGTTTATCTGTGTATTGCTGTCCCATTATTTTGAGAGATCACTGAGCTTGATTCACAGAGTTTCAATGAACTGCAGGTAAAAAAATTAGTTCACTGAAGTTCACAGAGTTTCAATGAACTGCAGGTAAAAAAATTAGTTCACTGAAGTTCACATTTTCCAAGTTTCATGTGAAATCCCAAGCATTACATGGAGACTCTGAGGTCATGGCCGCCCACAAGAAAACACACAAGGAAAAAGAGTTTATTTAGGGGAAGGTGGAAAGCTTTACTCAGGTGTCAGATCCAGAACTGTTGCTCTTAATTGTGTATGTATGTCCAGCTGCCAAAAGACATGGAAGTTTCTATGGTAAAGTAATTTTTATTATGCATATAATGATAAAGGCTGAAGATGAGTGTAATGAAGATAGGATGAGTAAGGTGTAAACCCTATGTGCTGTTACATTTTGTGATCCTTAGCATTCAGTTCTCTCTACCTTTTCCTTGCTCACTGGTAGCCACAGGGACCTCCACAAACAGATATAAAAAATACTGTGCCAGGAGCACAGGTTTCCCCTATCCCCAGATCATGATCTCTAACCAGGGTGGCATCCCAGTGGTATGGGATCACTGTTCAGCTTTTAAACAAAGTAATAGTTTATTCTTGAGCTTAAAAATTATATCCCTTCTGCTTTGCTTCAAGAGGCTGGGTTGAGTATTCCAGTCTTTGGAAATAAAATTCTCCAAGGGCTGTGCTGTTAGGTATAATACAGCCAAAGAAAAGGGCATAAATATAGTAACAATCACGCTATGCTATACTATTTCAGGCAGCTAATATGAAACAAAAATGGATTATGCAGAAAGTGTGTTACTGGAGATACTTTCTCATGGAAATGTATTTTTTAATGAAATTACATTTCTGATGCCATTTATACTGGTGTGATGCTAACAGCCTCACTCTGCTCCAGCATGACATTTCCTCCAGTCTGTCCAAAATCCCTTTGAGATGAGAAGTATGTGAGGTGCCAAAGAGGGGCTCAACCACTTTGAAATTGGTGTTTGCATTTATGAGTTCAAAAGTATTTGCTGCTTTGCAAAGAAGAGAAGAATTTTTTTAAAAGTGCAGTTGCAAATGTCTGAAAAATGTGCTGTAGTCTAATTAAAAAAAACCCAAACCAAACCAAAAACAAAAGAGATGATATGAAAAGTAGAGGCATTGGAAAAATAGTGTGAAAATAAAATCCTCGTGAAAAAATTGCATGTGCCTAGATGCAGAGGACGGCCCAGCAGATCAGCAATGGCGTGTGATAGGAATGCTGTTTCTTATCCTAACCTCCAGCTACCTCTGAGACCAAGTCCATCCCTTGGACTGTGAGAAGTATGTACTTGCATTTTGTTGTCTGTGCGTTGGTGTGGCACCCCCCTGGCTGGCACAGGGTTGCAGCCCTGCAGAGGAGAGCTGTGAGAGGGAGGGCTGCTCCATGGCACAGTATGATCTCAGAGGCTGCTCTGAAAAAACACCTTTCGTTTAACCAAAACCTGTTTTCAGCATATTTTTCAGGTTAACAGTGACAGGCATCCCACATGCTGGCAGGCATCCATTCTGCCTGCCCAAACCCACAAAGAATTGTAGGGAATTAGGGAATTTGTTGTCTGCCTGATTGCTTTTCTGTGCTCAGGCTATACATAGCAGTGTTAGCTTGGGGTCATTTAAGGTTCCTTCATGTCACTGGAACGCTTTCCTTTTCCAATATTCACAAGGGTGATAGTGCAGACAGGGTTCGGTCTCCACTGTTTTACACCAAGTTTTAAGGTATGTTCACAGATGTGTTGCTATTGAACCTTAGTCCAAACAGGGCAGAAAGTGAGCCCCTACGCTCGGATCTAAAACCACAGGTCACAGTGACCAGAGTAAGACTCTGGCCTCTCTCCTTTCCCTCTATTCTTTCCTCATCAAAGCCCTGGTTCACTGAAGTGCTTGGAAAGGTACTTAAAAATAAATACAATTTTAGTGTGGATATTTTAAGGATGTGCTTGAATTCCAATAGTTTAGGGAAAATGAATTCAAATTCTTTAATTTAAGTTAATTTAGGCTCTCTCTCAAACAGTGAGAATTGCATAGCTGGGTCCTACTACAGGTTTTGTTTTGTTGATTTCTATTTTCCCTGACCATAAATAAATAAATAAATAAACAAATCTTAGTTCTATCTCTAAAGTAGAAGACCTCTTTAAAGTTCATGTGCATTCTTGCACTTTCTGTAATTCTACTTAGAAGACATAATTACATTTATTTTTAGACACCTAAAATAAGACAAATTTTCTTTTTATAACTTTGTGATTATTGTTGGGTATAAGGAAGACATTTTTCAAGATGACATGCTCATCTCATGCTCACATTTAAGATGACATGTTCATCTTCCTCCTGTACTTTAAATCAATCCTCAAGAATACGTATTTGTGAAAAAGATATTTCATTGCATGGAGAAATAATCCTTTCCAGAAATGATAATTTCAATGATCTACACAAGAAATTCCTATTAAGCAAAATGCTTTATAGATAAGCATTCAGAGAAAGCTACCCTGAAAATGAATTATTCCTATTTGAACGTATTACCTAATTGCAATCAAATCTGATGATATTCAAATAATACATTATATGTCCTAAAAATTAATGTGTGAAGTATGTATTGAAACAGACATTTACATGCCAAATACAACAGGGAGTTTTAAGAAATAAATACTCTTTAAATTAATATAAATAAACAGCTAATTTTGTAAAATATTGCTGTGGCATTATAGCTGGCTAAATAGTTGTAACTAAAAATAATTCATTAAGAGTTGCTAGACTTAAAATATATGGCTCTGGTTTTTGTCAGGTTTATACAAATAAATTGCCAAATACCTTGCAAATTGGGTTAAATGTCTAAAAATCGGTATCTACCTCTGATGTGACAAAGAAATGTTTGTCTCCCTGCAAATAAATACTGCCCTTCTCAATATCTATCCCAGTCTAGAAAAGCTTGCATTTGCATCAGGATTTTAATTCCATTTCTAATTCTGAAGTGAGCTGGGTTGACGAATCAAGGGCAGACTTAAGAATATTATGGATTTTTTCCACCTTGGTTGATTAACCTCATACATTTTATTTGAATAATGTCTAAAAGCTCTAATTAGTAATGACTAATCTGCCCCCCAGATGCTTGCTATTGATTTTGCCTGCAGTAAACTAATCTAATTGCCCTTCTTATCAGAGATAGGGTGGGCCTATGAGAGCCATCAGAGTAGCAACGAGGAATGGGGTGACTCTGTGGGGCACCAGAAAAAAACCTGGCCATGGAGTTGGGTAAAGAGGATTTACCTTGTGTGGTGAGGCAGAGGGGAAATAAGTCTTGGAGTGGCAGTGCTGCCATCAGTGAGAGCTCGAACATCATCCTGCTCCCATATGCAGAGAACAGATATCTCCATACAGGAGATGAGAAGGGTGGTGTGTTGGGTATCATGCCAGGGGAGAAGAAAGGGGGCTTAGCTAACAACAATTCACTGATTAAAATGCCTTCAGGTCTGTGTCTGGGTCTCAGGGGCTTTAGTGCCATCCCCAAAATCATAGTGTTCACATAACTATAAGACGGCGCCTATTATTGCTTCCTTTGATAGCATTGTGTTTACAGAGGCTTTGATATTGTCTATAAAAGCTAATGCGCCGTTGAAACTTGGCTGTTAAAAAGGAAGAAGCAAACAACTCTCAACCTAAAAGCAAAGTGTTTTCTTTAATAAAATGTGAAAGGCCCTTATTTTCTTTTTTACCTATTTGTAAAATTATCTCAAAATAGAAGTTCAAGCAGATTTATTTTACATTCTCGTAGAGCAAAATTGCTATTTTCTTTATTGAAACTGCACTTCAGAAGTGATTAGTCAATAACGTGGACTGTTTCTGATGTTTAAAATGAGGTGTCAGTATGTGAGTTATAGTGTTGTGGATTGTTTTTTTCACTTACACGGATTGAAATCTCTCTTTTTACTTAAGTTACAGTTGGATAGGTTTATCTATTTATTATCCCTGTGAAAATGATATTAATAAATTATCCTGAGTGGCTCAACCAGTTTTTCCCCTTCAAATAGACCTCTTGTTGGTTTGTCAGGGCAGTAAGCTATCACGTTCCTCTCAGTACTTACTCTTTTTCTTGTAGCTTTCTGCACTGAGTATGTGTTTTGGAAACAATCCAGCCTGATCCTACAAGTCCTGTTTATCTGTGTGGTTTGTTTTACAGGAGCACTCACATGAGATAGGAGTGTGGAGGGCTCCTTTGCCTTTTTTTGCTTGAAAAGTCAATAAATGATCGTCAGATCCTGACTCACTTTTTGTTGCGTGTCCTTGGACTGCTGTGTGGTTTGGTTGCCACAGTTACATCCAGCCAACATCATGAATACTCTAACGCTTACCTCTACCACATCTTTTCTGTGTCTTCTGGCAAACTGCTTGGAAGAGGAAAAAGAAGGTTGTCTTTTTAGTGTTACTGCTGATGTTCTTGCTCCATGGTGATTGTCTCCCTTGGTCCAGCAGCTAGTCCTTACTCAAAGGGATGCTGCCAGCTTCAGAGATTTTCAGAGAGTCATTGTTCTTGGAGGCTTGGTTTTCACTGTGGTGAGAGATTTCTTTTCTGTCTGGCTTGTGGTAGGTTTGGGAAGGCATATTTGTCTTCTGTGGGTTTATGTTTCAGTGGGCAGCGTGTCATCAGCGCTACAAAGTTTGCCAAGAAATGGTGGTGGTATTAATTGTTTATGGGGTCAGATATTCATTACATCTCCAGATACAGCAACTAGAAATCTGTGGACCATGGCAATGATATGGGAGACACAAGTAGTGAGATAAGGAAAGGCTTAATAGGGACAGGTTACATGGACCACATCAACTGATGCACTGGACCATGACAGAAGCAAGCCCTCAGGAGAAACTTAGGCATAGAGACTTCTCGCTTAAGACCTTGCAAAGCACAGTGCACTGTACTGCTTGCCTGTCTAATAGCTGGTGGAGGAGGTTTGCCAGGGGCCTTGACTAAGGGGGAGAAGGATAAACTGAACTAGAAAGCTTTGAATTTAAAAATTGGATGTTTATGTTTGGTCCAACTACAGATGAGGAATGAGCAGCAAGGTTTGGTGAAGGGAATTTTAACAGATTCAAATGGAGATGAAAGTGAAACAGTTCTGACAGTTGTCTCTAGTGGGAACTGAATTATGGTAGTATCTGTGGAAGAGACTCAAAGATGTTTCAGGAACAAGGTAGAATGAATGAGGGCCCAAATGAGAGACACATTTGTGATAATGAAACTTGAAGGATGGTTTTTGGATGACATTGAGACTGAAGAAGCATCAGTGTTTGGGATACAGGCAAACTTTGTGGAGGAAAAGAGGAACAAGTCAAAAATGGCTTTGGAGGAAGCTGAAGCGGGAAGGGCTGAAGGAAGCAGATAAATGAAAGTTGACAGGAAGATGTGCAATACAGAGCTAGAGATGTTTGAGGGATTATCCTGGTGGCAAGAGGCTGTATGTATGAAAGATCAACCTAGAAAGCAGTATCAAAATGTATGAGGGCAGGTGAGATTTGCCAGAAAAGGAGGGTGAAATGAGAACAGCAAATATCCTGGAAAGATAAGCATGTTGGAGAGGGCAGCTTTTCAAGCACTGGCACCAATGCATTTAGCAGTTAGAAAGAGGAGAACTTGATTAGTTCTCCTGTTCTGAGCATAAGGAGGATTGCTAATGAGTAAAATATTTCGAAATGGAAGAAAATGTTGAAAGCAACAAAGTCAGTCATATTCTGAGTGAAGCCAGGGAGTCCTGCCAGAGAAACAGAGGAGCCAATGCAGCGAGATGTCTCCTTGGTTATTCTTCTCTCTTCTTGGCATTACACTTGCTGTTTGTGAAGGCTCCTTCCAGGCTGCTCGATTCCAGCAAAGCAAGCATGAGTCGAGGCCTTTTGCTTGGATGCCAAACTCGGGCAAGCCGGAAAATTGCACAAACCCTAGAAGTGCCACAGAAGCTGGAAGGAGCTGATGGTTGGCTGCGGTGTTGTGGGGTTGTTTAAGGCCTCTGATGGAATTTTCCCCCTTTCCACAGTATATTAATAGCATAAAACTCCCGAGCTCTTTCGGGATCTCTGGAAATAGATGAGTAGTCGGAGTACATACTGACAGCATGTATGCTGACTGAGTAGTAGTTTAGTGTGTTATGCGTGTTTATTATTCAGCTCCCACCCTGTGATGCTGTGGCAGAGGAATGGAAAGAGCTGCTGCAGCTGGAGAGAGGGGGGAAGAGAGAGGGACAATGAGGGGGACAGATGAAATGAGAGAGCACAAGGTAAAGAGGGAATGGGTAGGGTTGGCTTGAAAGCAAAAAAAAGAGTCTGGAGAACCTTTGGTGTGAGAAATATTAAAAGCCTGGCCAGTGAGAGCTAAGGGAATATAAAGGAAAAGTATGAGCTATGGGAGGGAAATACGTAATAGCACTGCAGAGGAAATTGAATTTATTGTTACTTGATGTGGGTGGCTATATTTCCCATCCCCTTGTCTTCACTTGCATACAGTTCTTCTGAGTAATGATGTGACATCAGCCAATGAGGATAAATTCATAATCTGTGGTATTGTTTGAGCCTGTTCTGGAAGTGCGTTCTTGCCTGTTTTTGAGAGTTAGGATAGTTTATTTTAAATAATGGGAGTAGGATTTCACTATGAAATACCGCTTTAAATAAACTACAACTTTGTGCAATGGATAGCTGTAAAATAACAGCCCAGGCAAGAAAAATTATGTATGTGAGGAGAGGATAGCAAGGAGAGGGTGAAATTCTGAAAATAAGCCTTTGTGTTTCTTTTCCTAAGTTGGTAACCATATTGCTTGTCTGTGTGGTCTGGTATGCCATTTGTTTTCTCTTCGCCAGCCATGCTGCAGGGAGTACAAATTGAGCAGTGAAGTCAGTTCTGAATGGTGTAAGAAATGCATCTTGGCTTCGATATTTTCAAGTGTGTTCATGCATACCCTCTTGAGGCTGTAAGTTCTCTGGGGTATGAATTGGGGATTTTTCCCCATTTGAGCTATTTTGAATGATCTGTTTATGCTGCCCATAAATAAAGATCTGTGATTCCAAGTTCTGCAGGGAAAAGCCAGACACCCAGCATTAGGCAGTGAGAATCTTAATGTCTGACCAGAATAGACTGCAGCAGTTTTGGGCAGATTAGTGAATACTTAGTTCCTTCTACCCCAAAGTGCCACTTAGCTGTCTTAATTTTGATCACATAACTGTAGACAGTGACAGCCTGGGTCCTGCAGTCCTTCGTATTGATGCCTTCATTTTCCTTTTTGGCCTCTTCAACTTTGACATTCCCTCCATGCAAAATACTACTGCAAATATTTATCTTCTGAAATCTGCTGTTCTTCTCACATCAATCTCCTCATCAAAACCTACCACAGTTTATGTCCTTCACCATATCAGATTCAAGTGTCCTTGCTACTTGTTCTTTATTTTAGTGCCCTTTCCTAATTCACTATACTGATCTGTCATATTTGCCTCAGAAAATCGTGTTGTCACTACACATCTGCTTAAATTTTGAACCTCTAATAATTTCAGGCAAATCTGAAAGAATCTCCAAGATCTGATGCTTTTGCAGGCATTGTGTAAACGGGCAACTCTGTGAAGGAGAGCCTGTGTTACTGATGTTACGGAGGGAAAAGGGAATCAGTTGGATACATCTTGCATGTGACAGCTCTTACACCCTATGCTTCCTTGGCTCTGGTGCTGAGTCATTAGCTTTTTCTTTTTCTGAGGTATGACTCTCCCTTGCCTTGCCTTCCCAAATTCCTGGTAAGATGGCTTTCCTGAGTTGATTTCCTCCATGTCCCTCCAAACTGTTCACTGTTACTGGGGTGCTGTTCAACACAAAACATTCATGGCGTTTATGGTGAGGGGAGATCACAACATACATTTATCCATCACCTACCAATGTTTCCACTCCTTCTTTCAGCTTTCTCACTTCCCTGGCTTGTTCCTTTTGTTTTTCTGCCTTTATATACCAGTACATAGCAATTCACACACAATGATGTATATTTTAAACAGTTTAAGTCCTCTAGCATGGATCCAGTTATACTGAAACACTTTCAGCTGTAAGAGGTCTCCTAGGCCAGGCTACAACAGGAGGGCTTTGACAGCACAGCTGTACACTTCTGTGAACTTCACTTATTATTGTTTGTTTCTGTCTCAGTATTTCCAGCATTATCTATCTATCTGTTTACATATATACTGCTTGCCAGGTTTCCTGCATCTGCTTTGCTGTATGGCCACCTTGGTAAAAAATAGAAGCCCCAAGTGAGGTAGTTTTACTACAGCAAATGCTGTCTGGACCAAGGATGCTGTAGCCGTTTGAAAAAAGCACTTGTATATTGTTGGAGGAAGACTGTTCTTTCGTTTCACATGAGCACAACTAAATTCCCTGTCCTCCAGACAAGGGGATTAACTTTTGGACAAGGCTAACCCCCACTCTCTCCAGGTTCCCCAGAAAAAGGCAGTCCCAAAATAAAGCTTTGGTATATTGACCTGACTCTTGTGCCTCACTGCCTTGTGCGCATTTATTCATTTCAGTAATAGACACAGAAAAGGAAAAACACCTAGATAGCTACTGTGAAAATGAGTGTATTAAACCATTCAAATGAAAGGACCATATGGAGGAAAGAGATGAAACAGATTCCCCTCCAAAAGGCTATTATTTGGCTACACCTCAGAAGGAAATAGTGTGCCAGCTGCTTCTATAGCCCTGGAGGAAAATATATTTTGCAGCAAGGTGGAGGGGGGGGAAGACTAATGGAGTCCCTTAATAAAAATGGACTTGTCCATGTCAGTGTAGTGCTGGGTTGGAATGAAATCACTGCAGCGTGAGGGGCTTGTGATTTTGCTCTTTGCTTGACTCTTTAGTCTTGCAGCTGTAGGAGCTTCGTGAACTCTGTGGTGGGTACTCATTGTTCAGCACTTATCCATGCTTACAGAAAGCTCCCAGCACCTCTGGAAGCCTGGCAAGTTCCCCTAGTTTTAGAAATAACCGAAGTGAATTGCTCAAGGTAATATGAAGCACAGCTGTGTTGCACAGCAAGTGTAGCAATATGGCATGCAGCTCTTGGACAGTTTGAAAATTCTTCCAGTGCAGAGGGATACCATGTGAAGGGGGTAGCAAAGGTCCAGAAAGCAGTAAAGCCAAGCCTGAGTACTCAGTTGAGCTACTCAACAATGTGGCAGCACTGCTTCCAGTTCTAGGTACTTGCTTGGGCTTTTCTCCATCATTTCATGGGGGAGAAATGTCCTGCAAAGCCTCTTCTTCAGCCACTGGGCAGCAGCTGCCTGGCAACAGGATGCTGATGCTACCTGTTCATGTGCTCCAGCACCATGGGTATTGTGCTGGTGCCACTGAAAGAAATGGGGATATAAAGACATCAATTTCTCCTTTTTTTGGTGGGGCTAGGTTGCTATTTCGTGGGATCCTTGGAAGACAGGGATTGGATGGAATGAAACTCATTATCAGGGCAAGAGGGGGGAATCCTAGTGATAAAAGAGACTTCAGTGCATTCCCATTCCCACTGGGATAGTGTAGCAAGATGTCAGGTTGGATGAAAATATCCACTGCAGTGCAATTTTGCAAAGCCTTGGCTTGGGAAGCAATAATTGGCGTTTGGGTTGTGGTTTGGTTTTTTTTTTTCACAGTAAGTCCATAAAGAATAAATTCGTGAACTTTCTTTAAAATTATAAACTGTCTAATAATAAACTGTCTAATGTAAATGTGTGTTCAGCAATAGGAAAGATGAGCACCGGTGTCACGCTGAAAAGTGAAATCTAACTTTGTGAAGTGTTTCTTCAAATGTAATTTAACAGAATATATGTTTATTTCTTCTGAAGTGTCTAAGGCCTGTATTTATGTGAGAGAGTGCAGCATATTATTCCTTAGAATAGGGATAAGTAACAAAATGCAAATAAAATAATTTTTTAAAAATCACAATCATTTCATGAATACTTCTATTAAAAAAAAATTAACAAATGCCAGACAACTTCCAAAGCAAACAGCCAAATACGTAACTTATATTTATGTATCTGTGAAAGTGTCTGTCAGTATTTTCCAGCTGCTGTTAACTCTTTCAAATATTAAATAGCAGTATCTCAATTCTGTTACATTCCTTTTCTCCTCCACCCTTCAGGAAGTGCTACTGTCTTGACCAAAATGTCTCGTGGAAAATTCAACTAATACAGACTATGCTGAGCAGTAGATAAAATCAGCCAGAATTTACCTATCAAAGTCAGGCAGTTTCAAGTCAACACAAAGCTCAGCTAGCTTAAAAAGGAAAAAAAAAATAGAAAAAAAAAGTGAGGCAGATCTGAGGTGAGGGAAGCTGCAGAAATTCTACTTCCACAGCTTGAATTAATGGGTGGAGAGTGAAGAGATGGCAGTGGTTGTGTTTTTTGGTTTTTTTTCCAACCAAAAGGACAGAGTTACTTTAAGGTAATTTGTCAGGTGATAGTCTTGAAGGCACTCTGTTAAGTTTTTAACTTATTCTCCTTGCCTGTAAATTCCATTAATATCTTTCTCACCTGGAGGGAAGTGCAGTGAAAATGTGTAGTTATTTGGTGTCATGCAGTTATGAAGGGTCTGTAAGTGTGTTATTAGACCAACCTATTTTTTTTAAGGCTTTCTTTTAATAGAATTTTTTTCTACATAAATTATGTATGACTTTAGTGGATGTGGACTGTACTATAATGCATGAAGCTAGATAAACCCACCCCAATGCACACTGAGCAAATATTACAACTCTAAATCTGAAACTATCTGAATTTGCCTGGTGTGAATGTGCCAGCTGAAGCCAACTCCTCTCTGCTCATCTGCATGGTGCATTTCGGTGCAGTCAAGACAAGCTCCTGAGATTAAAACTCTGGACATTTCACATTCATGAAGCATTTAATGTGCTTTGATTTTTGTTACTTGGGACATAATGCACAAACTAAAGTCAAGGTGACCCTATGGGCCAGGTTCCTACAGAGCCATTACAATGTATTTGTTCTGTAATCCTCAAAACTAGGAGGGATATATACAATAGACTAATGGTTTCAAAGGAGTCAGTAGAGATTTCTGGGTGCAAAAGTCCACTTTTTAACCCTTGCAATGCTGGCTCCTTGCTAGATGAACCCACCAGAGCAGGGGATGTAGCCCCAAGGCCCTGGTGGGGAGGACACACAAGGTTTGGTGTCTGGGGTGGGGATGGTGAAGCTGTGATGGGACCTGTGAGAAACTGAGTGTTAGGGTGGGCCTCAGGTGTCAGGACCCACACCTGAGCCATTCACACCCCTGTTCCCAGTGCTCTGTAGTTCTGTAGAAATCAGTTAGGTATTGTCATACCCAAGTCTAAACACCTTCTCAAGAGCCTGAAAGGCCAGAAAGATAACGTTTTAATTTCCTTATAGATTTTCATAAAACTGCTGTGAAATAGTATTGGCTTTTTTTTTTCTTTTTTTAACAAAGACAGACTACAAGATCAAGGCAATACAGAAAATTTCCCCAGCTCCAGTTGATATATATTTTATCTGTGTAAGATTTCCAACATTTCTCCCACTTGCTTCCCTAGGTAGGCCTAATAATTATGAAAAGTGGGTTGGTACCTGAGAGACTGCTGTCCTTTATTAATCTGCTTAGCAGGTGTAGTACTGATGTAACTGGAAGAAAACATCCAGTACAATTCTAATAAAGAACTTTTTGTCTTCCCAAAAGGTCCTTCTCCTCAGATGGGCTTGCTTCACATTGTCCTTGGTCCTTTAAGGAGATGCTCTGTGCACAGGGCACACCAGATGCAGCTAGACATCTTGTGGTGTGGAGATTTTCCTCAGACTCTTCTGAGACCGGCACCTGCACCTTTGCTTCACTGATAATGAGTGAGTGCTAGGTGTTGCCGAGGTCAAAAAACTCCTGTGAAATGTACTATTCTTCAAGTTTTGTAGTGAGTGAAATAGATAATGTGTTAACTATTGCTTGGCCTAAGTGAAACGAAAGGGTAGAATAAAAGCCATATGTCTAGTGGGAATACAAGTTATAGGATTGTCAATCTGCTTACATTGTAAAATTTAAAACAAATATCTTGGTTTAAGAAAAGGTAAAGCAAAGAAGCTGTGATATTGAAGGTTGATACACCATTCTACTTCTGGTTCTTCTATACTTGCCAATCAATCTTTCTACTCATAACTTGGGAATAATTTTCAGTGTGGACTCTTCTTTAAAAGACCACTGTGTCTGCTTTATTCTGCTGGATCTCCTGGCAATAACAAAAACCGAAGACCATCAAATGTGGTGTGCAATGATCGTATGTGAAAGGGCTAGCCAAGACAGGCAGGAGAGGGTTATCTCCTTTACTACTGACACTGCTTGAGTCCACACTTTGTATCAGTCCTAGGGCCTTTTTGGTAGCGGTAACCAAGTGGCTGGAATAATTGTTGGTCAAGGTTTAATGTGATTTGAGATCATAATACATTCAGGTATGAAATGTAAGTTTGATTTTTATCTGAAAGTCTGAGATTAAAGTGCTTCATCTTGAAAACCATACAGCTGCACCTTGCTTGGTTGTCCATAGTCATAACTGTAGGTAGAACCCTGGTCCTTCTGTCCCAGCACTGGTGATTCATGAAAATACTGCTGCCTATGGTAGGAGCATTACCGTATAACTGTCACCAGGGGTGGGGTTTTGACATGAAGATATACTTTGGGCATAAACGCTTCAGAATGATACTGCACCAGGCTGTTGCTTTCTATTTGAGCTTGTTTAGTTGTAGCACAATAGTTATCACTGGATATTTCATATTGTAGTTTTAGGCTACTCACAGTCACCTGTAATTGCAGTGTAGGATTGTGTTTATATCAGCAATAAGGCAGCACACTGCATGGAGAATTTTATTACTTTACTGTAACTTTCAATAATGGACCAATACCCAATATCTTTGTTTTGGATGCATGTCTAAGGAAATGTGACAACTGCTTTAACTGCTCCTCCTGTCTTCATTAAAGACTGAGAAAATTCAAGGGTTTGGCAGCTGGGATCTTTGTACATACCTAATTAATGATTTATGAGGGATGTGTTTTACCATAGTGCACCTCTCTCTACCAGCAGACGTGTAATTTATATAAGCAGTGGCTATAAAGTCTTGTTAACTACTTTTCTTCCCATTTTTTTTAATCACTGTCATGATACTGCCTTAAAGCTTCACCCAAGACTGGAGCCTAGCTATGTCTGGTGCAGGCATGAAATTAAAAATGGTCTGTGTCTCAGGAAATGTACAACCTAAAAGGCTAAGTACGGAAAGCATTGTCAGGAAAAAACAACAACCGCTCAATTTCCAGGGGGGAGTTAAAGTATAGATCTTGTACAAAGCCACACAGGAAATCTTCTACCAGGAGGGTTATTGCATCTCACTGTGCTACTTCAGGATTACTCCTAATCTATGAAGAAATAAGTAGTGACGGGTTGAAGAAATGTCTCCATGCAAAATATAACATCAGTGTCTTTGACGCTTGGAAGTAGTAGATAAACCTCTGATGTAAAACCTCTGATGACTGGGGAGAAAGCAGTCTGTAGGTTAGAGCACCTCTCCGAAGCTGGCAGACTGGAAGTCAAAGGTTGTGTTTCCCACCTGAGCCGTGGACCAGCCGCCGTCTTCAGCACGCCAAGCTGTGTGCTCTCCTGGGAGCTGTCTGGCTACATGTCATTGTCTGTGTCCGCCAGCTACCTCACAGATCCAAATGCAAAATCCACTACTCCAGGACATTATGTGGATTTGTGACACTACCCGTGGGACTTTGGATCTATAAACCGATGAATGGATTACAATGAGGCATAAATATAGTATTTTCATGGATGACATATAATCCTACTCAATTATTGTTCCTGTCATGTAAAGGGAAACTGTACCCATTTTTCTCATCCCTGCACACTGAAATTTCAAAAGAAATGTCCAATGCAAAAGATTCAATCTCCTAACTCGCTGCCTTTTATCTATTAGCAGTTTTAAAACTTATGTTTTACATTATTAGGTGCTTCCTATAATTAGTTCTTTGCATCTCTAGAAGATTATTTTATGTGAGATTCATTTGACAGAAGCATTTTGAGTTTCTGGACTGAGTGGACTGGTATAATAGTGTCTGAACGGTGCATGTCACATCGTGTGCTCTCATTTATGTCTGGATTGCGGTGTCCAGAAACAGTTTTGACTTCTGCTTTGCTTGTATGAATTCTTTCTGTTTTTGAGAAACTGCTGTGACTGCCCTTTGCTTGAGACAACTTGCATATCAGAGTTGTTCCAGGATCCAGCAAGATGTGAAATGTCTCATGCATAAGACTTAATCCTTTCTATCAGTATCAGACAGTTTTATGGGCGTGGATGCTCCACAACAGGGGGAACAATAAGGAAAATTGAGTTTGCATATTGTTACATTTTAAGATTGAAATGCCATCTTATCTGTCAATCTGTCCTTTTTTTCTTTTTTTTTTCTTTTTCTTTTTAAAGCTGCCCAGGTGTAAGAACCCTTTTGATATACAAAGTTAAAACGACAGTATCTTGAAATAAGGTTTTATTAAAGAATGAATATATGCCCAACAGGCATTTCTTAAGTAGTACGTTAAATCTGCATGCTGCTATAGGTGCTGAAGGAGTGCTATAGAGAAACACCAGCTCCTGTAGCAAGAACTATGATAGCTCCTCAGCACTGCATCCTGCACGCGTTTTACCCTGCAGAGGCAGCTGTCCTGTAGGATTCAGCTGATTGTTTGTCGGGGAGCAGTGAGTGGTTTTTCCTGAATTTGAATTTTTCCTTGCCTTTCTGGTTACACGTGGAAACATGGGTATCTGAAAATAAATATGTTGCCCATAGTCAATTCCCTGCAGGGATTGTGTCTGTCTTTCTGGTTAGCAAAATTTTAGGGTAGCTGTAGTATGCTATGAAACTAAAGCGAGTTTCCTTAGGAGGAGCAAATGCAGCATTTACATTTTCGTCTGTGGGTTGAGCTTTTTAGTTGAATGTTCCCTGCTGCTGTTTTTTCCCCTCTCACCTCTGTATACACTTGCCACAGCCACAGAGTCTGGTGCTTTGAAAGGGCAGGGTCAGACATGCACTGCTGTATTTGTAACACTGGGATCACTGCAGTTTTCAGCACAAGTGCTTTAATCATCCTTTCATGTAAAGGAGAAGCATCTGGTCCTAAATGTGCGCTTTTTTGCCCTCCGTGCAGTACGGATGGTTGATTAAACCACCCCTCCTTTTTCCTGGCAGCAGGGATGCAGTGGCTTGCTACCTTTGTTTCCACTTGAGGCCTCTAAATGGGTCTGTATAAAGGGAATTCTAATAAGGAAGTTCCAAGGCTTCTGTTGTACCCTCTCCCCAAATTTAATCTGCTCCCAGGCCTTACTGGAAAAGCTGCTCTTATGTGCAAAAAAACCAAAAAGCAGGGTGTGCATTAGATGATTCTGGGAATGCCAGCGGGGAAGCCCCATGCTGGGTGTACTTGTCTTACAACACCCAGAATAGTTTAAGACAAAGGACCCAACTGCAAAAGGAGCCACTTTAGCCTATGGTTTATCTTAGCTTTACCCAGATACAGATATTTGCTATTTACTTTACACAGATACAGACATGTGTTCTTTGCTTTACACAGAAACAGACATTTGATGTTTGATATTGCAAGGAGAGCCATGCCAAGTAAGATCTTCCCTTTCTTCTTCCTCCTCAAAAAGTTCCAGAATAATTTTATTGCAGCTTTAGCATCTGAAAATTTAAAATTTAATGAAGTTTTATTTAGAAAAGAAGTATTGTTGCAACGTGAAATATTTAAACATAAGAATGTTTACAGAAGATGTTATTTTTTACTTACAAATTTTGACCAAATCAATTCACCAGAAATGAGATGAACCTGTGAACTGATCCAGTCAATGCGCATTTTCTGGTGGGCGTCTTTCTATTTGTTTGTGGCCTTCTCTGAGATTGTCTGAATAAGCTTTTCCATGTGCTCTTTTGGGAGTGCTCTGCTTTTTCTACGAAACGGGTGACCTGAAAAGCCCGTATCAGGAACATGATTCCCATTTGCAGTAATTTCTTGCCTTTTAGCTATCTACTCTGCAGTGTCTCTCTTTCCTCGTCCCTCTGCTAGGTGTAGTGTTATTTTATAAATCTTTAGATGAGGCATTTTGCAGAAGCAATGCTAGTCATCCTGTGTATGTAAGGTGATGGAATGGTTTGCTTTGGTGCTTGCTCAGGCTCAACTTCCACTCGTCCTTGAGGAACCCATCAGCACTTCTAGATTTCCTTGTTTATATTAGGTTGAAACCAACAGAAGAAGACATGGATATTTTCTTTTCATCAGAACAATCCTTAAGGAGGTAGTTTCCAAACTTTCTGAGTGTGCTGATCCCCTTGGCTTTGCAGTGAAGGTGCAAAGTGCAGAGGATTTAAGACCAGTGGCCACAGGTTTGTTCAGAGGCTCCGCGTGGAGTCCCAAAGCTTTGCAGGTGGTTTTTTACTCCCTAGAGGCTGAACTAAAGTTGGGAGAAATGGTCCTAGCAGCAAGACAGCTGCAGGCATGGTCTCCTCTTAGGAGCAACTAGACTTACTTTTTGAGCTGCTGCTGCTGGGTCCAGGAGAGCTCTTCAGTCTCACACTCTGTACTTGTCTCAAGTTGCATTTATCTGAGCCGTGGTGGAAAGCTGCTTTTCACCTCAAAAGTCCAGTGGCCCTTGCAGCCCACATCCGACACCACTGTGACTGAGAAGGAAGGGAGATATGAAATCCTTGTATGCTGGCTAATGAAACATAAATGAGGTTGAAGCTGGTATGCGCTGAGAGAGGCTTTCCGCTGAGTGAAAGCATCACTCCACCACCAGACCTCTCTGAGCACAACACGCCCAATCTTCCCCTCCCTGAAAGCTGCTCAGGACCTCTTAGGCTCTGCCCTGGCAGCTGCAGGGGCTTTTGATTCCCTTCTCTCTGCAGGTCCCCTCTCTTTCCCTGTGAATGACCTGGAGTGGCATCCTGCCATAGGTGACCAGATGGCCTCTTGAGAAAATCCTGCCTGCTTTGCTGGCAAAACTCCCAGAGAATCCTGGCTCTGCTGCTGCTGGTGGCAATGTTTCCAGAGGATGAGGTCAACCTGCACCATGTACCTGATGGTCCTCATCTGCCTGTGCCTCCACAGGGGCTTGTACCTGCCTTGGGCTAGAAGAGACCATACCCTTGATGGTCTGATGTGCTAAATACCCAGCCCACACCAGAAATTTCTGTGGCATCACTCCATGGAAAAACCTTAATGTAGGCATAAATGTCCTTCTACTGGCAAGTATTGCATGGCTCTAGAAATCTTTGCAAGCTGGGAAATTAATACAGGATGAACTTTTGGTGGTATAAGCTACATTCATGTTGCTTGCATTTTAAACTCAGGCTTTCTTATTTTGTGCAGACTTAGCAAGTGGTGTGTGAGAATGTTTCATTTGGTTCCCCCTTTCTTTTTACTACTTTAAATACAAACGCATTGAGGCAGGGACTCCTGTGCTTGAAAAGTATCATAGCATTAGGAAAAAAAATGTTGCAGCAATGAGTAATTTGGTCACTCACAACGGGTTTTTAGATCTGGAAGATGTTTCTTACATTTCCCAGCACAAGAGAAGAGGATGCTTTCGTGCTGTTTTTGTGAATCTTGCACACACTGCATTCCTCTTTGTGTGGGGAAAAAAAATCACAACAGGATGCAGACTGCTTCAGATTTCTCCCATTGCTGACCTTGCTGCCACTTGTGGCAAAATGAAGACAACAAATCCTTGGAAATCACATGTGTGTGTTTCAATTTTTAATTGAAACTTTTTAGCTGAGCTGAAAGGGTGGGGAGAGGGAAAAAGCAAAACAACACACTTCCCTCTGCTCCCAATGAAAAGAAACTAGACCTATTAGATTCACTTCAATTGCCTCACCTGACCTGAAATGAACTCCCTCCCTCAGGCCTGTAAGAAAATTCAATTAAAAGGTCCATCTGTGAGGCAGCAGCTGAAGGGGAATTACTGTAGGGAGGTCCACATTTTCATAAAAAAAGAACCCTCCCTTTCCTCCCCTCCTTCTTCTTCTGTCCCTGATTAGGCCTGTTCCTAACAGCTAAACCACAAATCCCCCCAATTAACCAGATCTGACCAAGTAGCTTTTATACACTCCATTCAGATGTAGAAACACTATAGATTTGGTACATCCCTTAAACATCATGGGATGGGAGAGGGGGGAAGGAGCGGAGGACAGAGGTTGGGAATCAGAACAGACTACCCCAATTAAGCTGGCTGATGCAATGGGATTAATGGCTGCTAATATGCAAAAGACTCTGCTGGCAATGAAAATAACCACCGTAAGGCAACGACAGTGTGCAGTGGCTTAAAAAATGCAGAGGTGACAGGGGGGAAAAGCTGGCTGCAAGTACCCTGTCTAGAAAGCCTTACTAGCTTGCTTGCAGCACCCCAACTCCGGCTCTGCTCATACGGTCAGAAACTTGTTCTAGATGAGTGTCCAGAGTCCGATATGATTGGTGTGTGGTGTTTAGTGTGTTACTCGTAGTAGAGGCATGCTGGAGAACCTGGATGGGGACAGGGCAGCCCACGTGAGTGTCCCTGGAACCCCCATAAGTGCCCATTGCTGGTGAGGAGGGCGAGCACCAGCTCATCAGCCCACAAGAGGAGGTGACTTGGGGCATTGACTTGTACCCCTGGGGCTGCTTCCATCCAAGGGGAAGGCAATGGAGAATCAGGAACCGACGTACTACTTAGTTTCTTCAGAACACTTTTTCAGGTGTGTTATGTGCTGGGGCTTGTAACTAATAACGAAGCATTTCTTCGGGCTCCTGTGTGTTTTACATCCCACTAGTGGAAATCCTGACTTAGCCATGACTGAGCATATGTGCAGTCCCTATGCACTGGCTTCGTTTGTGCTTGCACAGTGCATAATCAATCACTTTAAAATATCTAGTTCCCAGTCAGTGCTTCCCCGGTGTGGTGTATATTGTGCTGAGTTACATCAGTTCAGCAGGGTTCGTTCAAATATCGACACTTTGTGCTCCCATCAGGCAAGGCTCTTGGAGCAGAGCGCAATTATAAACCTTCCTGCTACCTTTCTAAGATATGCATATGTTGTTGTTTTCTTAGAAACAGAGAGAGAACAAATCTTTCTGATGTAGCTGGGAAAAACATATCAACAATTCATGACGTGAAAGAGGTGTTAAGCATGTTATTCTGTTTTCATTTTTGTTAAGTGTAAGACTTAGCACAGAGAGCCTGTGCATTTGCAGATATTTGACTGATACTTCAGTCTGTGTGGAACAGTTTGGCAAATTGGTCCTTTGGTATCTTTATTGACTTGTTTTCACTTTTTCATTAAATATGTAAAATGAACCTTGTTTTACTGCAGTATCAACTGAAATTCTATTAAAAAAATTATAGACAGTTCAGACAACAAAAGGCCTTGTAAATCAACCAGAGATTGGTTATCTGCTCAACAAGATCATTAACTGTGCACAGAGGGAGACAGCTGAGGCAGGCCACTGGAGAGAAGATGCTAAAAATTAATTTCACAAGGAAACTTAGCCCCGCCAAGTTTGATTTGTTTTAGGGACACTCCCTTGGTTTTTTTATTCATCTTTCAAGGCAGCCTTTGAAATGTCTGCAGCTTGCAATGAAGGTTTTTTTTTTTGCGGTGCGTATTTCAGCGAGACATCCAAAATCTCACTCATACAAATTGTCACAGCTCGACAGACTTGGAATCTTATAATGTTAAATCAAGTCCTAGTGGAGGTGTGTAGGGGAGTGTGAAATAGTGTTACTGGCTGCTCCTATCCTGAACGCTTTGCACCGGAAACGTTGAATATTTTCTTCCATAATGTGCCTATAATTAATATTGTGCATGGCACCCTCTATGCAGCTGCGCTGTGTGTGTGCGGTGTGTGGAGTTTTTTTGCAAAGCTCTCCAGCTGCTTTCAAGCTGTTCATTTGAATCTGCCACAATATTCACGTTCTCCTCCCCCACCACACTGAAGGACACTTGGTGATTTGTTTCCCATTGACTCTTTTAAGCCCAGGTATCTCTCATGATTAATTGAGAGTCAAAGCTGAATAGAGATTGGGTGAAGAGAGAGGGGGCGAGCAGGTCAGCTCTCAGTGGGCCAGATTTGGAATAAGGGTGTCTCCAGAGAAAGGAGGGTCTCCAGACATCAGCACCTTTTGCCTAGAGCTGTTCAGGAAACCTTGGCCAAAATGTTTAATATTTCTTTGCCCCTCTCTCCTCCGTGTAATAGGGAGATGGGAAATATGACCTCTCAGAACTGATGTAAGAATTATTTCCTGAGTGTGGCAAAGGGATTTATGTTCTTCAGAGGGAAGCAATGTTGTCAAATGCTCTGAAAAATAAGAGCAAGTACAGGTGGCCTTATATTACAGGGCTTAAAAATGGATAGTCGAATGACCTTTTTCACCTTTCTTGTGACCTCGTCTTTGGTTGGTTTTTTTTTCAGTCACCCACCTGTGTGTATAATTATCTCATAACTAAAAAAGTAGTACTCCTTCTTTATCAATGATAAATTTGGGATGCATCCTTAATGCAAGGGATTAATGGAATATCCTTCAACAACATGAGATGAGATCTTGAGGAGCTGAGTGATAGAATGTAATGGTACGGGCAATCACTTAGGGGCTAATAAGAATTTATGTTAAAATGGGAATCCATCAATTGTAGATGACAGAGAAGGAAAAAGACAAAACTGACTATTAGTCAATCACAGAATGTCAGTGAACCTCTGAAGCGATGTGACCAGGGGGAAAAAAAAAGGCAAAAAGTGCAAAGATACGTCTGACAGATGATTTTCAGGGAAGAGGGGGAGAAGGGGAGCATTAGTCCACTGGGCTCCTCTTTAGGAGGCTTTGTCTGGTTCTGGTCATCTCCATTGGCAAAAGTTAAACTTAGATTGGAGCAGAGACAGGCTGCTTGGGTGCCTGGTAAAGCAGGGAGTTGATCTTCCAGGAAGCAATTAGAAGAGTTGAACTTGTTCTATCTAGGAAAATAAAATTTAAGCCACCTTTTGTCTGTAAAGATACAGGGATCAGCAATGGGAAGAGGAGCTGAAGGACAGCACTGGCATGAGGATAAAAGGATGTTAAGAGGATGCAGATGAAATTTAGCAAAGGCTTCCCTGCTATCCCAGAGAGAAGCTCCAGAGCAGAGTTAGAGCAAAAATGGTGTCATTTGTTTTAATATGGAATCAAGTTGCTTAAACAAGTGTGGTTACTTATGTGTGTTACTTAAGTGTGGTGAGATGGTTACTTTGAGGTATCAGAGGACTGAATCCCATGCCATTGAATGTTGGCATGGGCTTCTGGGATCTGTTTTTCTGTGTAGGGTGCCAATAATTCACATTACTCTTAGATGTGCATGTGCACACACGGAGCAATATCTATTTTCTCGGCAAATCTTCATTGCCTCTTCTGTTCTGCAGTGCTTACGGAGCTGCTGTTTCTCTGCTCTTTGACCTCAACTGTCTTTAAACAACAGAGGCCAGACCCCACTACTTTTAGGGTCATTTTCCTGTTCCCATTGCAGCCTGAGAGCAAGCCACTTGGTCCTGCTTATATCACTCTTACCATTAACTTTCCTCCTTAACGAAGGCCATCAGGAAAGACCCCACCTTGGTTCTTGTGCCAGGAGGATCCCCAAATAAGAACATGCAGTCTGTTGGCTCTTCTTCATGTCAGTTTTTCACCCTGAAGCCCCCTTCCCTCCTTCCCAGACACCTGCAAAATAATGAGACTTAGGTGGCTGGTGTGCTGGGACAAGAGAGCACCTTGAGGAACCAAAAGATTGTGTGGTTACCACCTGTTTGGCTCCTCTGTTGTATTTAACCATATGCTGATGTGCTAAGCAGAGATCTACGTCTTGTTTACGTGGATGTAGAGTGCAGTCTACAACTTGAGCCCTGTCTGCTAAGGGGGCCTCCAGGCACTATTGCATCATGAATAATAAATGCTTTTTCCAAAGGACAGTGTTGCTTCCCTTTATAATGGTTGTGGGCTGTGCAGCGAGGCCAACTCATGGTTTCTGTCCCCCTGGCCCTTTCAGGAGGCAGCAATCACTTTGGAGAATGAGAATGGCAATTCAATATAATAGGAGGAGAGGGTAAAATAATAAGAATCCTTAAAAAAATTAAGCAAACACCCAGTTATCTTGCAAAACATTATCATGTAATGAGAGCTGGCAATGCTGTGGAAGGTATTACCTAAGAGCAAATTATTGATACTCAGATAGGAAAATTAATATTATTTCATTACAAAAGTGAATTTTTCTCCTTTTCACCTCACAAGATTTCTCCAGGTAACTCTAAGGATAGTCCCCAAACACATTTTTTATTGGGAAAGTCATGTTCTAAGCCTGACAAGGTTCTTATGTGTCTGTTTTTAAATACCCTCCCTGACTACATGTGAGGAAGAGCTGACAACCAGTGCTGAAAATGTGGCTTGGTACCAGTTCTGTCTTAGCTGAACCCAAAGGTGAAGTATCAGAAATCACTAGTTAATTAAAATAATATGGTCCTTGATTTGTCATAATACAAATTGGACAGGTGCTACATTGTATAGGGTTTTAGCATGCCTCTTCTCTGCCCCTTTCAACATCTGAGTGAACAATAGGACAATAGTGTTGTCCTATTGTATGTGACAGCTTTCTGCTAAGAGGAGGGACGAGCAATTGGCATGAGTTACGCTGCATGAATTATCTGCAGCTTCTGTTGTCTTTCCTCAATATCTGCATGGCCACGAACATCTAAGCGTTTGCTTCACTCTTACCTGTGAAAGTGGGATTTATAGCTTCTCTGATTCACATGTGGTATTTGTGAGGCTTATTTCGTTACTATTTGCAAAGCTTTTTGAAAGTACAAAGCTCTATGTAAATATCAAGTTGCTGACTTACATATATCCAGTAACGTTGGAGCACTTTGGGCAGATAAAGTTTAATTAGAGATGTGAAATAGTGCAATAATAGTAGGATTTTATATATCCTAGGGTACCACTCCCTGTGCAACACATAAATGAGGAAGCCAGAAATCACCATTGGAATTATCTAATATGCCTGTCTGAATAACAAGCCATAGGACTATCCTGTGTTTTTCCCTGTTTAAGCTAGTTCCATGCTTTGCAACTTCTTTTTCTGTTTGTTTACCTTTGGAGAATGCCCCTATACAGGCACAGACTTCTGAATAGGAGATTTTAAGCTCTCTGTAATTGATTTGCAGTTATTTCTCGCTAACCCTCATGGACTAGAGGTTTAAAGCCATTTTACTCCAACGCAGAATTCAGAAGAATGCTTTGTCTTGATTTTCAAAGTAAAATTCTGCTATTAAAAGCCTTGACTGCTTTTCACAGGAAAGGTTTAGGAAGAAGGATCTGAACTTTACAATACCTGCATGGGACTCCCTCAATAATTCAAATTATGCTTAAAGCAAGACCTTTTTATCCTTGGAGTTTGTATGTTTAATATGGACTTGTATTTTTCAGTTCTGGTTCTTGTGTTTTAGTACTTGGGGTTGTATTTATTCAACTTTGGAGTAGGCTTACATAAGAGCTGCTGTAGATATTGTATGCTACAAATCAGAGGGTCAAAATCTTGTCCCAAAGAAATCAATGGCAAAACCTTCTATAGATTGGAAAGGAATTACGATTTCACCCATTATGTTAGCACGAAAGTGACATAAAAGCAATACGAAAATAAACTGTGGCAGCTTTTTCCTGGTAAGTTTGACTATTTGTTTGGTTTCATGGTCCATTATTCAACTCTAATGACCGCTATTTATTTGTTCAGTCCAGTAGTCTAAATTTTCTTGGCACATCCTTATTTTCTTAATGCCCTAGGCCTGAAAGGAAGTACGTGTGTGGTCTTTATTGCCTATATGCAGTTGTGTGGTCTTTCACCCTTATACCAATTTATCTGTTTAGAGGATTAAGCCTATCATAAATATTGGAGTTGAGCTAAGGAGCTTACATTTGGCTAAGTAAAACCTTACTGATCCATAGATTGTTTGCGTTTCCATGTTATCTGAATCCACTCACCAGTTGCAAGATTCACAGAAAATGTCTGGGTTTTACCTTTTTTTTTTTTTTTTGGGTAAGCAATTCTCATTAATAAGAATTAATATCAGGAATAATAACAGTGTAACAGTTGTGGGTCCATGTCTGATGCTGTGAAATGCCAGCCTTGGTAGCATCACCGTCTAATTCCAGCATTTAACTGTTAAATAGTCAAGATCAGAGCAGCTCTGGTATTTTGGGGCTTAACTGCGGCTTTACTTCCAGGCCCTGGTTAAGAAGCTGTGGGTGAGCTCACAACTTTAAGAGCCTGCTCCTGTTTTACCTGGTAGCAACGCATGAGATAGTTTTGATAGCCTCAGCGGTGCTCAATGCTTTCACCTCAACATGCTGTATGAAAATGTAAGGGACAGTTTATAGTTTTTTTAGTTTTTTATAGTATAGCCCAAATGGGATACTGTTGTTTCAACCCTCTCTCCCCATAGAAAGATGCATTTCCGCTGCCTACAGCAGAAGACTACAGTAGCAGTGCAGGAAAGTGAAAGCTCTTTCTCGGCCCATTTTGACATAGTTGTCTGGATTTTATTCCAATTGTTCTTTCGGTGGCAGGATGATTTTTATTTTATTCTTTGAGATACTTTTTTTATGTGTGGGACAGTTATAGAAGAAAAATAATTAAATCAAATGGAGCAAAATCCTGGCAGATCATCCTTTCATCAGCCGTACCCCCTTGGGTCAGCACTTCCAGTTTATGAGCCAATCAGGAGCAAAAAAACCCCCACACCTCTGTGCAAAAGATGCAGGCTTGTTTTGCTTTGTTTTGTGTATGTGGATAATTCCCTGTAATAAATCTTCCCGCACACCATCCCTTTCACTCTCTGATGTTAACAAGACCGAGATCTGCGCATATACATACACATATTGTCTGTCTCAAGCTGGCAACGTCTTGATAAGAGGTTCATTATAATCCACCACTGTCAAAAGCAGTTCTGAAATGATCTGCAAGGCGAAACACCATGTATATATTGAGGTTGGCTTTTTTTTTTTTAATTAAATAGAAAAAGTGTCAGGAAACTTTCTTCAAAGGTGCCAGTCAGCTGTTTCTTCTGAGGCATGTTATTCTTTTCTTAGGCACTGGATCTTTAATAACTGTCTCTCAGCACCCTCAGAACTGTTTTCCAGGTTAGGAGGATAAGAGGGAAGAGATGGCAGTCGTGATGCCAGCGGCTGATAAAGCCAGAATGCAGACTAAGCCTTCAGATCAATAGGAATGCAGACGGCTGTAGCACCAGACTGCCTGGTGTCAGCTTTAATTTCACTTCCTCTGCTGGCTGCACCCAGCTTCCAGCCCTTGGAATCTGGGGAGACCTCCCCCCAGTTCCCCAGGCACCGATCACACAAGCAAACTGCTTCTAAGCACAGGAAGGGCAGAAAAACATCTTGGCTACTGGCCCAATACCTGTGGTTGTTTTCCTCCCTCAGGTCTTTACCCTAGGGGGGTGACTGTGGGTGTTTTTGCCATCCTGCCCACTGTTGCTGCAGCATCTTAATGCTTCCCCAAGCACCAGGACCATAGGACACTGAACTAACACTGGCACAGACCACCTAAGAATTCAGCCCGCTCTCTTCTGATGTTTTATACAGAATAAGATTTTTATACTGTGGGTCTGCTGTAACTTTTTTGCATGGAGGAGGAGGGACAAAGAAGCATTTTCAGCTTTAACCAGATTTGCAGGGGTTGGCTGTGCAGCCAGCTTGGCAGGGCACACTGGCTGGTAGCACAGGGTGGCCTGGAAGGAGCAGCTGGTGGGAGAGCAGAGTAAGGCAGGCTGCCCTCAGCACACAGATGTCTAGCTTTGGTGCCACCTGCAGGGTCTAAAACTCCCCTTTATGCACTCCCAAGTGTGTGAAATTACCCTAACTCGGGTGTAGCAAGGACTGTCTTGACTTCCTATATGGCTGCAGTGCCAAGTAAAGACAGGGATGAAATACCTTTTTTTCCTTGTTTCTTATACATGAGAGGCTTTGTTTCTGCTCCTTATTAAGTTCTTGCATTTTCAAATCAACAATGTCATCCAAGATGGGGTATAAAGCAGCTAATTACTGACATTTATTGGCAGAACAGGCGAGGAAAACAAAGGGAAAGAAGGAAGTCTTTCTCTAAAGCCCCAACTTTTCAGGTCTCAAAAGTTTACAAAACATTTTATTTAAACAACTTTGTTTATTGAGCATCAGGGGATGCCTACAGGGAAAACACATAATACCTGAATTTAGAATATAAACCTTAAGTGGTGGGAAAATGCAAAAAAGCAGAAGCAACACCCCCCAAAAGCTGACATCTGTTATTGCATGTTGTGGTAGGCATCTCAAGAGGTGTGTTTCTCCTTATTGCACTCATTGAGTTGCACAGGCAGAGAAGAAACAGCAGAAAGAGAAATATGAAATTTTCTCATTTACCTGAATGACTTTTAAAGCATAGTTACAGGTATTTACAACTCAATATTTTTAACTATTTCATTACTGATTATTTTACTAGGAGCTTTAAACAAACCCACTTAGTCATCTTGGCCAATCTTCCCTGAGACTATTTACCTTTCCAGCCTTGGCCACAGAACTTGAACAGACAGCAATTCTTGCCAAAAGTTTCAGATTTAGTACATTGAAGTATTTGCAATTGCTAATTAAAAAGATTAAGGAATAGTTTTCTCTGCCATCACTACAAATTGTCACTGCAGCACAGGCTCTTTGATTTTTTGTGGGTACCCTATAAAATTTGGCCCAGCAGGAGCAAGGGTAATTAGATTTAATAAGCTAATAAATATTTTTGAAATATGCTTCCTGCAGGTTATAAAAACAGAAGGGTAAAGCCATAACACAGGAAAAAGAAGAATTATGCACATTAAAAAAATACTGATTTAGGAAAGAAATCCCTACTGACGTGACCAGAATTTACTGTGAATTTCTGTAAGCTAAAAAAGTACCTTCTTCAGCGAGGTCCAGGGACTGGGTATCCTCGACTACAGCAGACAATAAGCTGTGTGGCTTCTTTTATTGAATGAGCAGAGAGGGGAGCTAAAGAAATGGTATGGCTTTTCTTGTTGTTTAATTTGACGTTAATTTTATACTGCCTCTAAACTGATGATTTCCAGTGGGCTGGCAAATAGAAATAGGAATAAATTAAAATGCATTGTGGAGGGAAGCCAAAGTCAGAAGTGGAAGTTATAAATTTTGGCAGCTGAAGATGTCTCAGCTGTCTTCTAGGACCAAAGCAAAATGACCAAATTCTCAAGACACAGAAGCTGCATGCCTCTGCTAACATAACAGGCAGTGACATCATTAACAACGTTGACATTTAAATTGACATAATGAAGTTATTTAAGTTAATAACCCATCTATGTGAATACATGGGTGATGCTTACCTCTGACACTGTGGCTCCATTCATAGTACAGGCTTACATTCTGCTCACATTTGGAGGCCTCGTTTGGATGCATGGAATCCTTTAATTTCATCTAATAAAACATGAGAAGCTGAAGACTGGTTCAACTGCTTGGTGGGGTTCCAAAGTAAATTCTCTGGTAAAATCATGGTAGGATGTACACGAGAGCCTGAGGACACCTCTCCTGTAATAAGCACTCAGGTCCACCTTTGGAAGAGTTCAGGTCCTCCAATCCCTCACTTACTCTTGGTATGTCCTTGTGAAGCATAAATCAGGCACTTGATTTTTTTCCTTTTTTTTCTTTTAATGCTGGCTTTTAATGCCAGCCCTGTAGCAGTTGTCCTCAGGTGCTCACTGCTCTGCCAAGCACAGGTCAAAATTATGGAGCCCAGGCATCAGAACACTAGCACTTGCAAAATGTGGAAGTCATTTGATTAGAATCCTGCTGGGCACGTTTTGCTCATATTTGTGAAATATTACACAGGTTAAGTTATTGCTTTTGGGTAAGGATGCAATTAAAGACGACAGTATCATTTGGCACCAAGCTGTACCTTGAAATACCTCTAACAGTGATTACTTGGAGCAAATCTGTTTGAAATAAGAGCAGTGCTCCTGGATGTCTCCATCTGACTGTGTGAGTCTGTCTGTCAGAAGGAACAGACATACTGCATTACTGCTAGTGAAGGGAAGAGGAGGGAAGGATAAAGGAAAAGGAGGAAGGCGGAAGAGGGAAGGGAAGGGCACCCTTTGACTTTTAATAATAACTCATACATTTTCCATTTCAACATTTTAAAAATGAAATGTTTCCTACTTATATATTTAGAAATGGAAGTATTTTTTTTTTACTTTGAACTCAACATATATGTTATAAAATAAGTACTTTTCTTTTTAAAATAAGACAAAAATTATAACATGGATTTTGTTTAGTCTTGAGCAAAATTATTGCAGTCAAACCAACAGAACTTTTTTTATTAAAGAAAAAGTTCAAACTTAGCTGTTTTTTCACTGTCTTTTCAGTATCCTTACCAAGTTTAAAAGTCTGTTATTTACTGAGTTCTGTCAGCACCTTTCTCTGCATCCTGTTTGGCCAAAGAGATGTCAGATCCTAAAAAGCACCACAACTAGTTTTAAAAATTATTTTCCAATAGTCTAGGTCAAAGTTTCAAGAGGAACCAAACTGCTGGCGTATTTAAATTTTTGATCTGAATTTTGAACAAGGCTTCTCTTTTAAACTGGTGCGGGTAATTTTGGTGCAGCGTTTTCATTCTGCTATAGGTGATTCACACTGAGTCGGGAATGACACATCACCTTGAGCTGATTTGTAATTGTATACAAAAAAAATCTGTAAATGTTCACTAATCAGATTTTTGAATGAAATTTTGGAAATCTGCTTGATTGGAGGAATAGCCTGTGAGTAGCCTGTGACTGTGATTAGCAGAAAAGTTTTGCAAACATACCCGTGTTACACTCCCTTTCAAAAGAAATATGTTTATTGCAAGCTGGGTCAAGTTTGTGAGTTTTCACCTCAGGGAAGATGGTAATAATAAGAGATACTTTTCAATATTTGCTTTATCTGTCAAATTGCTAAATTAATGACCACAACTGCAGAAAACTGGCATTAAATAATTTCACTTTTTTTTTTTTTGGTTTTGCTTTTAGTTTAGCTGGAAACAGAGCTGAGATGCAATTTTATTAGAATGCATGCTTCAGATTATTTCAAGCATTGCTTTACCTGATGAAGATAATGCTGCTATGTGAAATGTTCCTGTATATCAGAAAGGAATTAGGTAATAGTATTTTACAAGGATGAAGGCATTACTTAATCCTGAAATCTCTTAACACATGGGCTGTCAAAAGGGTCTGCTTTTCTTATTTCTTGGGGAGGCAGTTTCATATGGAATTAATATTTTCATTTGCTTTGGGCGTGGGCACATTTTTTTTTTTAAAGCTCAGTGTCTGTGTGATGACAGCATTTATTTAATTCATTATCACCACATATTGAAGCATTTTATTTCAATTCAGTAGATTATTTTTGTTTCCATAAATTATCTAGTCTATTTTTCACATAAATGATGGGATGGATGCCTCTGGTGTTAAAGAAGATAAAAAGGGAAGGAAAGATATATTTGAGATTACCTTTAGTGTCATGCAAGTTATTACCTAGCAGTCTGAGAAGAGTTTACAGAAGTGTCTGATAAATGTGTTCGGAACAAGCCTGAACTTGGAACTGGCAGGGTAGTCAGCGGAGTTGCACATCTAGCTTTTGATTTTACCCATTTCCTCAAAATGCAGATGTATCACTTAGGGCAGAAATCCATCATTTCCCAGTCACTTTCTTAGTTTAATTGGTGTTGAGCAGACAAAAAGCACTGGTTTATCTCTTCTGCATAATGTTTAGTGTCCTTGATCACAGCTTTTTGGTGTATCATTGGACTTTCTCCATGTTTCGGCTATGAGTTGATGAATCTATTACCTTTGTTCATACTGTTGTGAGCAGAGACTGTCCCTCATGTTAGAGGAACTGGCAAGTGGCAATAGAGAAAGTTTATGGGTTTGTTTTGGTGGCATCCATGATTGGGGGACTGGGAAGATCTCTCTTTGAGATTACTTCAGTGATGTGAGACGGGTGGTTTGCATGTATTTGATGGGTAGTTTGATGTCATTCTCTCACTGAGTGTCCAGTAGAGGAGAGTGGGGAGAAGTTTACCTGGAGTGCTCTGCACCAGAAGCTGTGCCTCTTTACCATCAGTTCAGAGAGTGTTGCCACACAAATAGACATCTGAGCGCCCCTCTTAGGAAATGAAAGGAAGCATTGACAGGGTCAGGAAGTATCAACAAATCAGATGGGAAAAGCCATATATTTTTTATAAATTTATCTCATCTTCTCCTGAGTCCTGGTACTCTGAAAGAAAGTTAGTTTGCTTATTATAAGCATAGAGAAATCCTCTGGAATACCTCCAGTAATCGCGTGGAATGTTTAAAGTCCAGATCATTCTTGGTTTATAAACCTCAAATCGAATCCCAAACAGATCTTTTCATATATAGTACCAGCAGAAACTGAATGGGAAATTTTTACTATAACAGAGATAAACCCTTTAAAAATCTTGGCTGCAAATGATGGTCTCTTTCTTTCTGAAATCCCATCCCAAGTAGAAACATATTACCTGTTATTTATTTCCTTACATGTTAGCATTTGCTTCTTTAAAGAAAGAGGAAGACCATTTTGCTTTTAATTAAAGAAAAAAGTTGAATCAGCAGCCTTACGATGGATTAATGTTACTGCGATTTCACCAGAAAATAGTTTTGAAACCCAGCTTTTCATTTCTTCTGAGGGGCAGCCGTTGTCTCAGAGATGCTTTACTGGATTTCCCAGACAAGGACTGCATTGCAAACAGGAGGTATCCAGGTAACATACTTCAGGGTGACAGGCACACCTGGTGGTACCTGGATCAAATTGCACAACCATCTAAATTAACTGTTAGAATTTGGTGTTTGTACATATGCATGAAAATTGTACATTCTTCATTAGTTAAAGGGGCATTGCCAAGACTGGTAGGCCTAAAATTAGCTCTCCGGCTGTGTTTTGCTTTGCAGGCACGTGCATGTCTGTTCCGCTCCTGGAAGCAGCTGGGTGTTGGAACCCACAAGAAACCTACTGTGTGTGAAATGCAGAAAGAAGATGTGATTTTTCAAGATACCCTCCCTCTTCTTTTTTTTTTTTTGTTTTCATTGCTTCTCCCATCTCTTTATGGTGACCATCTTTTCTGTCTGAAGACCAGACCTGTTCAAAGTTTCTTAGTGTTACATTTGCTTAGGGGGATGAGAGACTGAATGATGAGGCCCAGTTTCCAACCATCGGTCCAACATGCCAGCTACAGACTGTAAACTGTAGCCTCCTTAGAGTGCATTCAGTGTTAATCCCCAGCCTGGACCCGTGCTTCCCCTTGGTATACGAGTCCATACCAGCATCTTACAAGTGAATACCCAGCTTGATGCTGAGAAGGCAACATGCAACTGGAAGAGGGAGGCATGTGGATTTTGTGGTTACAGAGGAACTTACCAGGAAGGTATTTTTGTCTAGCCCATAGACTTTCCTCAGAGAAGAGACAAACAGTTTTCTTAGAGTCAGGAGAGTTGCTTTTTAATGGCATTTTTAGACATCTGCAAACTAATTCTCAGCTTCTGCATTTTTATTCAATACTGCTTGAGTTGTTATGCTTTTACTAGTATTTAGAAATTAGCAACTCCCTTTTCAGTGTAGAAATATGATTTGGAGATAATATCCCTAAGCCATGTCTGTGTCTCCTGGTGAGACACAGCAGGTGACACCTCCTTCATACATGCACATGAGTGAGGCAGAGTACACGTGGAGGGCAGCATCTGGGATGAGTAGAGAAGATCTGTTGTACCAGTGGTGCCTGCTGTGATGGGTTTTCAACTCTTTGTAAGTTCAGAAGATATTTGGAAATGAATGTGAGCCTGAAAGTGTTATGCATGACCCAAAGGCTCTCCTTGTAGCTAGTGCAAAGTGTTTCTCTTCTCTCTTCATTCCTCTCTAATGAAAGTATCTGTAAAGTAGCTAAGGCATAGAAGGAACAGAATTTTTCTTTTAAAAATGGAAGTTATTCAGACTTTGTTCATAATAGTAGGCCATACATGACTGTCACAGGACCTTGTAAAATTGAGCATTATACAAATTTTGGCTGCTAACAGAACTAAGGAAAAAGTAGGCAGCTCAAGTTGAGTTGTCAGAAGACCTATCTGCCTTTTGCCTAGCCAATTAGGAGCCAAATTGCACCCTTGGAAAAATCTTAGGGTAACTATATCACTGTGGAGCTAATTGCAAAGTTCAATTACTACTTTGTGAAAGAGAATAAACACTGCGCACCTGTAGACGAAGTACATGGGAGGTTTTTTCCCTATACTATTCCTGAGTTCACTAAAAGCTTATCATCTGTTTGCTTAGCTGCTGGTTCAATTTTGGATAATATTTAACTCATAGAACCTAACCATTGATGAAACTTTAACTTGAAAATCAGTAACTCCTCTTGCTTTCAGGGGAAATGGAGGATGATGGCTATTGTACATTGTTCTTCAAGTGCTCTACCAATAAATAGTTTTTATGAAACGCTTGATAAAGTATCTGCTATTAATGTTGTCCAGATGGAGAAAGTGAATTCAGAGAAATGACAAATAGCCTGCCCTTGTCTACAGGGAGCGTCAGGCCGTGTTTCAGCAAGATTGGAGGGTGTCTACTGCTAGATTGAAACCACAGGAGCCCTATGACAAAAATTGCTGAACCAGGGTTTGTGTTTGTTCCTGGATTAAATTTGTTGAAAAGATACAGAAGGAAGTAATTTTCACGTGCACTTTACGTAATCTCTATTGTCTTGTCTTGCACTATGGACCTCCCACAGTCAGCTCAGTGGTCATCTCAGCTGCCCATTCTTGCCGCCCTTTTTCTTCTGTAGATTCAAAGAAAGATCTGTGTAAAGGCCCGCATGTGCTGTCTCCTTTTTTATATGTAAGCTCGAGTAAACCATCACACCACATAACAGTCTATTTTTCACGAAAGTGCAAATCCTATGAGCATCCTACGTGGATTTTGCCTGTACACTAGGTATTTTAATAACTTAGTCTTGTCAGTGAGCTGAGCAAGCCTAAGAGAAGAGGCTTTCCCTATCACAATCCAAACTGGGCCTCTTATTTTATGAAAATAAAAGACCTCACAGAAAAAAGCTTCTTTTCATCAGGTTCAGATTGGCAGTGCCCGCAGTGATGTGATCTATCATGTTATTTCTGTGCAAAAGCCTCAGCCCAGACACTGGTGGTACTTACAGCAGTTCAGAGCCTGAGTGAGGTCTCAGAAGGAAGCAGAGAGCGGTGGTCACGACTCTGGGATTGTTCCACTCTGCCGGCAGCTGCCCTGTGCCCCAGGACAGCAAGCAGTGCCTTCTGGGAGGAGATCCTGCAGCTGAACATCCCCTTTGCTTGGTCATGTTTTGCCACTTCCAGCAAGGATGAGTGGTCTGAGGATGACGGCAGGGGCTTTTTGTGGGAGTTGTCCCCCAAAGAAATTAAAACAGTTGTCAGGGGCAAGCAAGCCAACAAACTCTTGGATACATTTCAGGGCTTTCTCTGCCTCCTTCCTAGGGTTTCTATCTTATTTTTTGTGGTATGCTGTCAAGTCATGTTCACTTTCTCAAAAAGCAGATCTCACATTGCTGACTAGGAAGCAGACTAGTCCTTCTTGGGGACCAAAGTCTCCTTGCAGTGTTCAGCCTCGTTTGCTCTGACCAAAGCAAAAGAATACTGCTCTACAGCCATGTCCCAGGCTGAGATGCATATTTCAGCCAGAACCATATGACTGCAGTTTCATGAAACTAAATACACTTGCAGCAGCAAAGGAGAAGAGTAGTCCTTGCTTACTTTCATTTTGTACAGTAGCTTACACCTTGCAGGTTTTCCCTTGTCCTTCAAATAACCACTGAGTTGAACCTTGGTTAGTGCCTTAGAGTTGCTGAGCTACAGCAGAGGATAATGAATTCTTCTCCCCAGACATTGGCAGGGGTGGTGGGATTATCTGCTGAACAGACATAACCTGTTGCTTTTGTTCAGGACCTTAGTTTGTCCAAACACATTATGCAGTAGTGGGACCAGGGCATGTCAGGTTGGAGCCCCTATTTTGGGCTTGGAAGGTACTTTTGCAGACTTGGTGTGCTACAGATGAGCGTTGTAGTGTCACATGGAAGAGTTGCCTGGGAAGAGTCAGAGCGCTAGGCATCAGAATTGTCAGCCTTGGCTGATCCACGTCCTGCTGTGTCTTTGCGTGCTGTGCAACTTGCCTTTCTAAGTAGCTTTTCTCCACTCTGCTCAGAGCTAATGGCAAAGAAAAACCTACTTATCTGGGGAACACTCTCTTCCAGTAGCCTGCACGGCAAAAATGCCATGACTGGTGTGGACCGGGCAAGGGGACAGGGGTCAATGACATGGGAGAGGGAAGTTTTTTGTCTGCCTGAAAACAATAACCAATTTGGGGTATTTTTGCTGAAGGAGTCCACTTTGAAGTGGACTACAGCAAAGAGAAGATGGCTAATATGTAGCAGAGAAAGCATGGAAACTGGGAAAAGCTGATGCAATGAAGAGAGCTTTGGCTATGTAAGTTTCATCCATCTTGAGTTGGAGATCATCTGGAGCCTCCACAGGATGTAGTCAGAAGGTATTTACTGAGCTCAGAGGTCACTTTCATTGATGTGCCAACATCCAGGTGGAGCAGGAGGGGCAGGAACCAAGCACAGTGGGTAAGAGACCAGCACTCAGGAACCTGCTTCACCTTGACAATTATGGCCACAGATGCATCTCTCTACCCATCTCCACCACTTTCTAATTTTTGAAGTGGCACATGTGATTGTCTTGTTGTATTTTAATAATTCTGCCTTTTCGGGGACGGAGGGGTTGATGACTGTATTCCACACTGTATTCAGCAGGTAAGAAGCCATTATAATTTCTGGGGCCTTCAAGGCAGTGCTTCAGGCTGCCATGGCTCCTGGGCTGCCAGAGGCTCTTGGCTCTGCCTTCAAGAGAGGAAAAGCTGAAGAAAATAAGAGATCAGAGCAAGAGATGCAAAGAAGAGGTTTTATTGCTTTTAATCCAACACATGTATCATTTCATAGCACAGCGAGCAGCAATCAGGGTTCTTGCATAAAACTGTATCCCAGGGATGTCCCTTGAGGTCCCTCCCCAGTCCTCATGGGCTGATGCTGAAGCTGCTGCATAAACTGAAGCTGCTGCAAGAGGTGTCTGGAATGCCACTTGGGCTTCTGCTTCAGCCCCACACCATCTGCTTCCTCTGGCATTGCACGTAGCGTGCAGGGCAGAGCAAGGTCTTCACCAGGGAAGAGGGGCTGGATGTTCAGCTGAGGGTGAAGACCTGTGGTTTCCAACATTCAGGTAGCCTAGCTGCTTGCACGTTCCACAGCCAACTGGCAGCTGCTTGGGTGGTGAACAAAGCAGATATTTGGCGTTGATAGTGAATTGCTTTGAGAGAGAGCATCAGCATATGTCATTCACCGAAGAACAGTAGTGGCAAGATAATTCTGCTAGCTTGTACAGGGCCAGCCCCAGAGGGTCCCAGCCAGCTCAGGCAACATCTATTAGGCCTGTGTGTCCCACACGATGCCGGCTGCAAAGCCTGTGGTTATCCTCTGGAAGATCCCAGAGATACAAGGCTTCCTGCTGATTATGTGCCACTCCTCACTGGGGGAGGAGAAGGTGGGGAAATGTTTTTCATCCATTGTGGTGATGCACCAGGAGAAGCCCATGGAAACAAAGCCTGCTCTGACCTCCTGCATCCCACCAGGGAGGGTTCGCATGTGCCAAACACCTCCTGAGTCGTCCCGTGTGAGGCTGACTTCCTAATCCTAAACTCATTATTTGCAGCTCAGGGGTGGAAGTGTGTGGCTGCCAGCTCCCAAATTACTGGTTCAGCCCACTCAGGGCTCTCTGATCCTCTTGTGGTGGATTGCATGTTCCGCCCCACGTAAGAAGTGAACTCACCATGAATCAGGCTGAGTGTGGCTCTCTCTCTCCCCTGGCAGTCCTCCCAAATTACAGCATGACCCTCAGCTATGAGTCACTTCTTTTCTCACAAATCCAGATGCTGCTCCGAGCGGGTGGTTGCTCATCTGCACCAGCACAGCGAATTTACTGCGGTGAAACGAGTTTGGCCTGCAGTGACTCCTTCTCTGCTAATGACCTTTCTGACTCTCACTCGCCCTCCTGCATACAGCATCTTTGCACAACGGCTTCCTTAAGGGTGGACTAGCAGCACTGCTTGTGAGAAGAGAGATAAAACGCCATGTTTTCCTTGGCACTTGCAGTGCCAAGGAACAAGTGACAGCCAGGTGCTGCCCATGCGATGGGGCTTTCCATGGACTTGTTTCTAGGGGCAGTGACTGGCTGCTCGGCCATTCCCTGTTGTCTATAATCAATACTTTATACTGGGCAGAGATGCTGTTGATGTGAGGACTCCCTCCATGCATGAGCGAGGATGAGGACAGTCAGCATGACCCACATGACCACTGCCCCCAGTCATCCTGGCAGAGCCCAGTGGGGAGCATCCAGGCTTGGGGTGAAGGTAGCCAGGCTGTAGAGTGGGTTGCCAACCTCTTACCCTCCATGGGACACATGCATGCTCTGAGCCTGCCAGTTCCCAGTTGCAAGTGGGAGAATCTCATTTTGAGGGCAGCGCTGCTGCCACTTTTGGTATCAGTTTTGCTGTATTGACCCAAACGCCTGCTCAGCATTTGAACGGGGGCCAGCAGGACACAGTGGTTTTTGGTCAGGGCTATCCCAAGTGCAGGCAGGCACCATGTGGGTAACCACACAGCCATGGGGCTGGAGAGCTGGGTCTTGCTGCTTCTGCCGGCCAGGCTGCACAGCCTGACCAGTGAATCAGCGCCCTTGTGACGCACAGTCACAAGAGAGCTGACTCCTCTTCGGAGGCCTTCCAGGATGCCATTTTTGGGGAAAAGTAACTTCAAAGCACTCCTCCTGCTCTCCATGAGTTTCCTTATCTATACGCTTCCAGTGCTTTCAAAGCCAGGAACTCTTGTTTGTTTGTTTCCTCTCTCCGGAGCTGCGTTCCTCCTATGTTGTCTGGTTCAGCATTTTGCCAGCTTGACTAAGTATCTTGTAAGGAAATCATTTATAATAAAGCTGGTATGCTGGGGTTTATCATTTATAAGTGTGGGTCAGGGTTTAGTTCACTGTGTTAAACTCTCCATGCTGCATGTGATTTTTCAAGCTTTGTCAGGAACAAAAAGTTCTGGGGATGTGCAAAGCATGACTGCATGGTTTCCATGGAGACTCTGCTAGTTAGGCTATGGAAATCCTGAAAAGGCCAGAGGATGACTGACAATACAAGGTCTTAGCGGCTGATCTGAAGAGCCAGACTGAATTAATGAGATTTTTCACAGAGAGTTATTAGCAAGGCTAGCACGGTATGGCACTTAGGCCTCTTTCGTTTTCTCAGCTGCAGTCTTGGAAAACAGAAATTGAAAGATTTAATTGCTGTTTTTTAAGCCCTTTTAAGATTATTTTAACCTATAACATTTTAAGGATGTAATGAAAAGCAGGTTTGTTTGCTTTTTTATCATTCAGTTACTGTTATTACTGTGTTTTTTAGTGACAGTTGCCCTTTATCTGCACAGAGATTGGAAATTCAATAGTACTTATTACATTGAGCAGTTAATTCCCACATACTGTGAACACATTATTGTTCAAAGTAGGTTATCTCGAGTTCCATTTAGAGCCAAGCGTGAGATACCATGTCAGTGGCTTTATATCTCCTAGGGCTATATTAATTATTTATTACTGACTGCTAACACAAACTGTTAACTCTGGCTAGTAATAGTTTGTTCATTTTCCCATCACTTAACCGCTTCTTCCCCGTGTTTCCACCTACCCCCTTTCCACAGTCTGCGCAGGCTATAAAGTCCTGTATAATTTTGCACCCAGGAGCTGTGTTTGGTCTGAGCCACTAAGTTTTGATCAGGAACCGACTTCCTTAAAGTTCTACAGGATCTGAACTTGGGGAATTTAGTTGAATCGCTCAACAAAATGGAGGTTAATGGTTAAAAAGGGGTGTCTTTGCCTGTGAACTCAACATGTGCTGTTTCTGATAGGAGTAGGCATGATTGCTGCTTCATTTTTGGCTTGCACAGCAAAGCATTCAGACGTTCTCCTTCTCTCCCTGGAAAACGCTGTATCTGCTGAAATTAGCACAGCCGGTTCAGCGAAGCAACGTGTTAGGGACTATTTCTTGTTGGTTTGCACAAGTGCACATGCCCATATGTTTCTGGGAGATGTAAAACCATAATGTTGCTGCTGAGTAATCCACAACAAAAGCACATGTGGGCTGCATTCCTTGGATTCCTGTACAGTAGACTAATCCACTTAATCTCACTGTTCGCTTCTCTGGCTGGAATTTCACAGTCTCCTTTGATTTACTGGTTTGTAAATCTCTGATTAAGTGCTGGGGGTGGGGGAGTGGGGGTGCAGCGGGGGATATAATCTCTGAAACCCCCTCTTTCCTCTCAAATGGAAAGGACATGTGAAAGTTGAGATAGGGGTTAGTTGGTCTTTTTTGGTCACCATTTGGTCATTGTCTTATATTTTTTTAAAACCGTTTATCAGTAGTTTTCTCTGTTCTCCCAACTCTTCTGTGCATGAGCAATGCCTCTTTTTGCCACAAGGCAACACTTCCACCCCCTGAGCTTCACAAGCTCCTTATGATTTTTTTCTTTACCAGTTGTGTTTTCAAACAAAAATGCTAACCGAGATGTGTGGAAACGATTTTCTTTTCTGTTAGTGCACTGATACTTATTGACAAGTGCAGAACATAGGAGCTAGATGCTGGTTCTGAAGCAAATTGTCAAAAACCTGCTGCTATAACAGACTGCCAAGGAGGCACTTGTATAGCATGGGTATGGATGCAAGATAAATCCCTAGCTAAGCAGGCAGATAAATGAACGAGCTTGGCTTCAGAAGGTGCCCAGCTGATACAAATATCAATTTAGGACCCATCCCTGAAATACAGAAGTATAAGTAAATAATAGAGGTGGCTCACCTGACTTAATGATTCAGAAAGGACAGGAAATAAACCAATGAGCTCCCAAAATAAACCCTTCATTTAAAACAATAAATTACTACGACCCATTGTGTCCTCAGCCACCACGAGCACCCTTTGTTGGCAGGGGGCCGTGACCGTGGGGGGTGCCAGCCCAGCAGCTGGGGTGACTCCCTGCTGAAGCCTCCATGGGGGCCCTTTCCAGCTCAGAGGAAAATTTCTCTGCAGCCCCACAGTGTCTTCAGATGCCTCGGAGGAAGAAGAGCTTTAGGTCGTTGCCTTCCTCCCCTCCTCCACCCCCAATCACGCATCCCACCAAGCGGCTTACTCTGGGCCTCCCCAAACTGTGCTGCTGGTGAACAGGACCTCTCACAGAAGCCAGATGTAACTATGCATCAAGAAATTAGTCAGAAAAGGACTGAGAAAGTGAGCAGGCTAGTAAACAAACACATGGGCTACCTGACAATGCAGCGCTTAGGAGTAGATTTTCTCAGGCAGAATCTCCCACGCTCTCCAGGGCTGTCCAGAGCCATTTACAATTAGGTCCAAATTGGTCTTAGGCAAGAGATTTAAGTCTGACTTGAATTGCCTAGGCTTGGGTCTGAAGATGCCAAATCCCATGAAGTAACCTCTGCCCAAAGGGATGAGAACCGGGCGAGAGCAGCTTCTCTCACAGCGTTCCTGCCATCTGGGCCAGTGCCAGGTCCCAGGGCGTGGAGAACGCAGCCCGCTCCCAGGATGGACCATGCTGGTGGGATTTCAGCTGCATCCAAATGGGAACTGGGAAACAGATTTCTCTAAACTTTGGCTGTAAACCAGAGCTAAAGCCACCGGGGCAGAGTCAGACCCCTGGGTATCAAGCTGATCTCATTAAAAAACTTCGAAGTTCTTCTTTCAATATTTTGGCTTTAGCACGCTTGAAAGTGCTCAGAGGAAGTGTCAGGAGCGCTGTGGATCTCACCACCCATACCATTAACCTCCTACAGCCTATGCAACTGCAGTTGTCCTTTCAAAAGGGCTCCCTGGATGGATTGCTGCAGCTGAAAGTCAGAAAGATAAGAGGCGATGGGCAGTCAGCAGGAAGAAACAGGGTCTCGCCAGGGTATTCCCACAGTTGAATTCCCACAGAATTGATAAGAAGGGTATATCTAAATGCCACCTGAACTTTGGTTTCAAGATGTAGAGCAGATAAGTGACCCACAGTGACTCAAAGGCAATAAATCTTCTGTTCTAGACAAAATTAATCCAAGGCTGTCACAGGAGGCTAGAGAGGAAATTTGGAAACCCCTTTGGGGTGAGTGTCTGCCAAACTGGAAACATATACATTGTGCTCTGAACTTGTCAGTTTGCATGAGCCCACGCTGCTGGGGTGCAAACCAGCCTTTCTGGCTTTCTGTCTCTTCCAGGGCAGACTAAGAAGGGATAAGATTGGAGCCCACAGAAAAGTTTTGTTATAACCAGGCATATGACTGCTTTTAAATAAGCATAGGTACAAGCCAGGGAGAGAGAAAATATGAAAGAGCATGGCTCTCTAAAAGCTAATGGTAGCAGAAATAGCATCCAGAGAGGTGGTTTGTGAGCAGAACAGCAAACCACCAGTGCTAGCTCTTCCATCTGTTTCATTAGGACCACAGCCTGCCTGGTTTAATCAAACCCTTTCTCAGGTGTGCCCACACTTAGAAACAAGCACTTGCTTTCACAGTGCTGAAGCCAACCTGCATTAGCAAAGCTCAGGAGAGAACTACCATGCCATTTCTGTGAGTATTTTATAGCATCCTGGCTTGCTGTCTATCTAGGGATCCTTCCTGCTAGCATTAGGCAAGTCTTTGAGCTCTGTTCACATTAAGGCAGCCAAATAGTTTGAAGCCAGCCACTCTTCCATGACATGCAGTGTTTGGTGGCCACTACGGGCTTGGCTGGTTGCTGTGGTGTGACTGACCAGGTCTTGAGGAGGTTCTGAGAGCAGGTGCTCATGGACTGAAGGTAGCAGCCTGCCACCTCCCATCACTTACCTGCTGGCTGCACCCACCCCTGCATGGCTGGGAAGTGGGTCACAGCAGAAAGGTTATCTTTGCTACTATCAGGGCTAGAGGCTTTCTTTATTTTTAGATTATTCTGTGGAGTCTGGACAGAGAGATGAAAAGAGCCAACCTGAAGGGCTCTGTGCATGCCAGACTGTCTTGCTTACGCTCTGACTCTGAAAACAGAGGATGGGGAAAACGTGAAGGGATGGGCTCAATCTAACCAGATTGATTAAAGATGTCTCTGCCCCCACATTTTGAGCAGTGGATGTAATTTGGAGGTGGGCTCTGATTCATTTTGGTGCAAAGGCAGCGAAGCTCTGACAAATCCTCCATGTTGAGGCAAGCTGGCAGATGTGGCTCAGAAGTGGAGGAGACCCACCGGCACAGCCTGTTGTTCTGGCAACTCCTCTTAGAGAACACCCATTCGCATGTGGGAAGCGCTAAAACACCTTGGGGAAGTTCAGATTATCTTGATGTGCCCTTTGGTGGTGGTGAGCTGTGAAATGGAGGTGTGCCTCAGCCTGGTCTATTGAACGAAAAGGAAGAAGCCTTTTCCATCATCCTGTGTTATACATTACAAGGAGCATTTTAAAAGCGTGTGGTTTGTTGTCCTCCAAAGACTGAATTTAAAAGCGATCTGGAAAGATTGTCGTTGTCTGTCAGGTTTCTCCATATCAGAGCTCACTGGGGATAACAAGAGTGAGCCTGGCACCTTGGAGCCCTTTCAGTCCTGCCCCTGAGCAAACAAAAGTGCGGTGCAAGGAGGTGAGGAAAGAAAGAGCAACCCTCTAAGTCATCCCCTCACGTGTGGTGACAGCAGCTCTCTTGCTGATTGTCAGTGAATTTACTGACTGCTAATGAAGTGGAGGGAGAAGTGCCTTTCAGTGATATCCATACCAAAATGTATGTCACTGAAAAACACTGGCTATATTTGGAAAATTTTTTCCCCCACCAGATTTAAGCATAATCCTGAGTTTGTTTGGATTTTGGTTGGTTGGTTGGTTGGTTTCTTTCTTTCTTTCTTTCTTTCTTTCTCTCTTTCTTTCTCTCTTTCTTTCTATTGTTTTTACAAGTATATGCGGTTGTTAGTTTTTTGCAGCAGTGAAGTTAATAAAGATGGATATCAGCAACAAACTGTCAAGTCCTGAGCTGGAGAGATTTTTCACTGAGTGAAATAGACCAGGGAAAATAAATAATCCAAGAAGTGGTAGAGCTTGTAAATATTGACATGTACAAGGAAGGAAATAGAAGTTGGGGAAAATAAAAAATGGGTTAGGGATTGCTATTTTTCAGGTTATTGCTTGGAAAAAAAATAAATCTACATTTACCTGTCGTCCCGTCTGGGGAAGAGGTAATATTTTTCAGTTAGAAGAGAAGATTCTAAATGTTTGAAGGGTGAGCCTGCTCGCCTTCCTTCCTTCCTTCCCAGTATTTTTCACCAAGGTCAGAAATAGTCCTTTTCCCCCATGATGTCTATAGGAATATCCATGGAAGAGAAGAATAAGGAAGGAGGAAATGAATGAGAAGAAGAGATCAGAGGAGAAGAGATGAGAGGGACTCCACTCTTTTCTCAGGTTCCCCACCAGAAAATGGGTCTGATAAAGATCTCTACAAGAATACTTTTTCTCCTGTGCTGGGGTCCAACCCAACTGCCCGCTTTGCCAGTGCATTGTTTGGCCTCAGTTTGCACAGGGAGAGATGTGGAGCTGTGCAGGTCCCGCTGGCTGTTGGTCACACTCTTCCATATGGGTGACAATTTTGTCTTCCTTGGGTCTGCCATCATGACCTATTGTTGCCACACACCAGCTAGTTAGCTAAAAATGTCTTTTAAACACTTCCTGCTTTGTTTAGTTTTCCTCTACCTTAAGAACTCTAAAAAGCGTACTAGGGCTAGGACCTGTAGTTTACCCATCAACTGCTCAGTTTCATAACCCAACAACTTGGGTTGTCCTTTCCTTGAGCTACCCAGTCATCTTTGTGACTGGAGGAGGGTTTGCATCACAACCCTGCAGATGAAGTTCAACAGGAGCAAGTGCAAGGTTCTGCACCTG
>BJBW01004173.1:8566-63676 GCA_004320125.1 Scolopax mira
CCCTCTTTCAGGGTCAAACCCTTCCCCCTCCTCCTAGGGCTCCCCTCCCTCATCAAGAGTCCCTCCTCAAAGAAGATGCCATCAGAAAGAGCATACTAAAATTAAAAGGATAAAGGAGAGAAATTAATGTAGGTCTTTAGGCAGTAATGAGAAATATCAATATTAATAATAAATGTAAAGCCCAATAAATGTAATGATGTAACTACACCCATTGTGCTGAAGTGGGTTTATTTTAATCTCCCTAATAGGTCATTTCATGCCTGCTTTACCACAGCCAGCCTCTCCTCTGGCCTCCCTCTCCTTCAAGTTTGTCCTCCTGCAAATGGCTTTTGCTGTGCCTCAACTCTATGTAATAATAATAATAATAATTATTATTATAAAAAACTCTAGTATTTTGTTTGCCTTCTTGGCAGGAGCATACAACCAGCACAGCCCTTCAGATTGTCCACTGGACAGGCAAGAACCTGACCCTATGCCAGGTTGGACTCAGTGTTTTATGGTGTAACTCGATGATCCTAAAGGTCCCTTCTGAGACAGACAATTCTATGATTCTATAATTCCAGGTAAACTCACAGGGAAGGGATGGGGAGCAAAGCCCATCAGGACAAGGCAACAATGGAATAATGAGGAAGCCAAAGTTTAGAGGGAGGAACTGAGCCAGGACGAGAAATTGCCTGCACAGAGGACTCCAAAGGCTGGAGGAGAGGGCACTGGCAACATCCCAGTGCCCGAGCAGAGATCAGCAAACCACAGACAGAGCCTCCTCCAACTTGGCCACCTGTGAGATGGGTCTCCTGGCTCCAAAGAGTTGTCCACTACACTAAGGATTGTGCCAAATGCAGTTGCACCAAAAGCTCGTGAAGGGTCTGGAGCACAAGTCTTGCAAGGAGCGGCTGAGGGAGCTGGGGGTGTTCAGCCTGGAGAAAGGAAGGCTGAGGGGAGACCTTCTTGCTCTCTCCAACTCCCTGAAAGGAGGGGGTAGTAGGCGGGATCAGTCTCTTCTCCCAAGGAACAGAGGATGGGACAAAAGGAAATGGCCTCAAGTTGCACCAGGGGAGGTTTAGGATGGAGATTGGGAAAAATTTCTTCCCCCAAAGGGTTGTGAAGCCTTGGCAGAGGCTGCCCAGGGCAGTGGTGGAGTCCCCATCCNNGGGCAGACGTGGTGCTGAGGGACATGGGTCAGGGGTGGGTTTGTCAGTGCTGGGCTGATGGTTGGACTCCTTGATCTGAAAGGTCCCTCCCAACCATAATGATTCTATGAGTCTATGAAAACTGCACCCTTCTGCCCCCTCTGTCCCCACAGCAATGGAGATTTTAGAAAAATATAGCAACTTTTCTGCCTGACCTGGGCCTTAATCTTCTACACCAGGCAAATGACAGAAAGAAGATAAAAAATGAAATGACAATTCAGAAAAACGGTCATCATTTGTCCATGAGTGTCAAAATAGTTGTAAAACAAATTATTGAGATTTTTTCTGATTTTTCCCCCTGCTTTTTCTCCATATTTTCTTGTTTAATTGATATTTTTTTTCCATAAGAAAAACAACAATTTAGGAAGAAACCAGGGAAAGCTGGTTATTGTTGGAAACAATCACATTTCTTTTTCCTAATTTTGTATTACATGTATCACATTTAAAAGCACTTATTGTTATTATATCCCTGAGAGCCTTTTCCCCAAGGTTCTTGAAAATTCTCCATCAAGTTGCTAAATGATACTAACAAGTTTTAGAGACAATGAATGTGAAGATTATCAAATTATAGTGGTATAAAATATTTTCTTCTGCTAACAAATATTTAAATTTGTTTTAAATATACTATTTCCATGAACATGCCATTTGAGTTAATTACTTTACTGTAAATGCACCTCTTAAATAATTGCTAAACCTCAAGAAATGCTTTCAATAATTGACTGAGTTTTCATAAGGAAAAATGGTGTTATTAAATCCAAATTAAATGCACATTTGAGACACTTAACTTAGAGTGCTAACATAGCAAGCATTTTCATACTGTATAAGAAATAACTTTGGAAATTAATGGCAGGAAACAGTCACTCTACAGTCATCTACAATCTTCCCCTCTCTGCTTTTTTACTCCCACGTATATTAGAACATTTTTAATGAACGTACCAAAACTTTGTGAGCAATTTCATGTTTGGGATCCTCACACATCCACAGTCCTCATCACAGAGGGTTTGTAAACCCAAACCTGTTGGCTAGCTTGGGAGGATCTGGGCTAGCTACCGTTTGAGGGTTTGATCAACCAAGAATCGGGCATGAATTTGGGCAAGCCCAGGGCACACACATCCCACCAGGGAAAGGTGGCTTCCTTTCTGGTAGGACCGAAGAGGCACAGACCTGCCCCTTATGTAGCTGGTGGTTTCCAGGGGTAAAGATGACACCAGCCCTCCAGTTCCACCAGTTCCCCGGGGAGCCTGGGTAAACTCTGAGGCAACTCCTGCCTTTCCTCCCTGCCGGTTCCTCAAGTTTCTCTGAGAAGTCACCAGTTTATGAAAACTTTAAATTGTAACTCAGATCACCTGAAGCAGAACACCAATTTTCTCACTCCAGACCTACTTTGGCATCTGATATTTCTCATACCTTGACATGCAATGTTAATCTCAGATAAGTCTCCCATTCTGCATCTCTATTCCCTTCGTTGCCCTTGGCCTTTTAAGTAGGTGGTATTTTACTTCAAAGCAATGTTAGCCCTTTCAGGAAGGGCCATAAGATCCAAGCTGCAGAAGATAACATCAAAAACAAATCTCAGCGTTTTCCAGATCAGGCTTAATAAAAAGTCTGTGTGCTACCAAAGAGAGTTAATGGTTGATTCCACAAAGAAATACCCACATCGGCACTAGAGGGAGGTATTTCCCCACGAACCTTGGATTCAGAGCCACTGAAAACGAGCAAAATCCAGCAGCAGAGAAAGGGTATGTGCAATATTAAGCCACGTTAATCAACTGCAATTAATAAGAGTGAGCTGCAACTCATCGTAATCAGCTCCCATCAGTTGCCCGTGATAGAGATATTACCAAGCAACAGATAATGAACTGATATTTAAACTGAATTACATTATTTAACGTATAGAAAGTTTCACGGTGCCTTACAGAGCAGATTGTTTACGTGTTTATTCTGAGAACTTCAGAGAGAGATCCAGGGAGCTGGAGCTGGCAGAGGAAAATGCCAGCACCGATCTACCAGGAGGGGGTTAAAGTCTCCTTTCTACTCCCGCAGAGCAGCGGCACCCAGTGCATAAGTCATAGCTGAATTGAAAAGTTGCAGCGATCTGCGAAACCCGCTAATTACAGCGCTACAAAAAAGCGATCGGCGGTAACGACTTGTGCAGCCCCTGCCAACGCTCGCTGCCTGTGCGTGTCTGACGGAGACGAGAAGGGCTTTTTAATTTCTCTCCCCACAGTCTGGAAGAAACTCTTTCTAGAAATCTGTAGCATTAGAGGAGATGATTAAAAAAAACAAAAAGCCCAGCAGCTTGTTCCTGTGCCTACCCCAGTCTGCGACACCGCACAGCTTGGTATTTCAGAGAACTTCCAGAAACTTGGAAAAGAAAAAAAAAAAGGAGATAGGGACTAATTAAAGCAATTTACAGACAACCAGAAGCGGGTGATGAGCTTGCTGAGAATGCAGGGAGGAGAAGATGGGCCAGTGGACAGGGATGCGTTGGAACCCCATGGCCACATCCCGCATCCCTCCATATCCCACATCCCTCTTCACCCCGCATCCCCACAGTGGGACTGGGTCCGGCGCCCTGTGGTAGCCCTTTGCTCTCACCCGTGGGCCCCAGGAGTGCCATGGCTGGTTGCTAGATGGAGCTGCAGCACCAGGAATGTGGGCACTGCAGGGTACAGCCTTCCCCTGGCCCCAACGCTGTCCTTCGGGATTGTTTTTATGAAAATAAATGGAGGCAATGAAGAAATATCATTATAGGGCAAAAGCACTGGATGCTAGGAAAAGTTAAATAACACTTTTTCTTCAGTGCCTGTGCACTGCTTGACAAGAGACAGTCCTTGTCCTGTCCAATGCTCAGTCAGATCCCACCCGATCCAAGCCCAGGACTCTCTGGACCCACACGATCCCATAGGGGCAAGGAGGGCACAATGCTGAGCATGAGCCTCTGGGGCAGGGAGACACTGGGTGCACCGTTGGCCACAGTCAACAATAGTCATTGAAGTACCCTAAGAAGTGGTTCCAGCAGACACGAAAATGTGGTGGGAGGCACACAGGGCTTGGACTAGATGACCTTTAAAGGTCCCTTTCAACTCACATTACTCTATGATTCTAAAAAAGCAGCCAGCACCCGATGGAACCCCAGCTGGAGCTGGTCCATGAAGATAGTCCATGAAGTTACCTATGGACTCCAGATGCCACTGGGTGAAGAAGTCTGGTCAGAAAGGCTCTGAGGTGGGACGAGAGGGGTGATGGAGGTGATGCCAAACAGGAAGGGTTTTTATGGTGGAGGAGCCAGGAGAGCAGGAAGCAAGAGAACACCAGGAAGGTGTCCTCCTCAAGGTGAGGAGCAGACCGGCAGGTGCCCTGGGATAACTGCAGTGCTTCCTGGGAGATGCTGCCTGCTCCAGTGCCCCCTCCCACAGCGATGCTCGCCAGCACACACCCCAACTCCGAGGCACATTGTGCATGTGAACCCAGTGCTGGTAATCACTCAGCTTGCAAACGAAGTAATTAAAGATCGGGCTCTCCGAGCCTCGTGGACGAGCAATTCCCCGGAGCGGTGGTGGGCTGCAGCTGGTGACAACGGTGCGGTGGCACCTCGCTAACCTGTGACACCCGGCGGGCGGATCAATGGCCTGATCTCCAACACAAATAGTCTGCGAGGGGGGAGAAAAACCCAAGGCTCTAAAAATATACGGAGATATCGGTAAATTCATAATGACACGTGGCTGCGGCGGGGTGAGAACCGACAAAGAGGAAACGCAAGTGCTGCTCATTGATCATAAATATTCATTTATTAATAAAATTGTTTTAGAACAAGCACATTACATATTACATATCCGCTTCTTGCTTTCTGCCAAGGTGCGAGGGGGTGTTCAGCCCATCTCGGCCACAGTTTTTATCAGGCAGAGGAAGGAGTCTGTGACCCCCAAGTGGATACATCCACTGTATATAATGCTTATTTTATTTGGCCTGCTGCCTGCAACCCTAGCACTGCATTTAATGTGTCTTTGCTTCCTCCATCTATTCAAATTCATCTGCCTGAACGTCAAAACTCATCAAAATAATTTTTCTTGCAAATGATTGAATATTTTCTAGGAAATCGTGTCCTGGATCCACCCTGCTGACAATCGGCTCGAAGGACTAACCGCAGCAGATGAATAAATATTGCTCATCCGAGGTCCATTAGGGGAGAGACTTGCACCTACCTGGCTACACCTCTGTGATCCACAGGCTGCTGAATTGCCTTTGGCAAGAGGGAAGACCTGTTAGCCTTCATCAGCCTTTGCCGGGTTAGTTAATAGTGGGAATTAAAGGGAAAAAAAAATAATAAAAAAAAAATCACAGGGAAGTGAAGGTTCTGGTTTGCAAAACAGCTGCAAAATTGAACCCAGTCCAAACCTGTGGGGAAGATTGATGCTCACATAAACAATTACAGCTGTAGCTTAAGTGTTCCGTGATAAGCAACGGTACAGATCAGCCTTTCACTTGCTGTTTCTGTAATAAAGTTGTTATAGCTACATTAATTAATCTAAGGGCACTTCTAAGCATCGTTTTATCCATCCGCCTTCTCCAAGGAAGCAGTACCTCTGGAGTTCTTAACAAAATAATAAATAATAGCAATATAAACTCTCGGCTCTTTCCAGCTCCTCCAAAGAAGTCGCCGTAGCCCCCTTACCCCCCACCCCCAGACCCCGCTCCGGCTGCGTCCTCGCCCTGACCTCGGGATGGATTAATAGAGCCCGTGATTTATTCCTTCCCAGAATATCCTTTGCAGTAACGCCGCCGCACTCAGCTCAGGGTGGGACCCGCCAGACACGGCTCCCACGCGCTCCCAGCCCTTCCGAAACGCAGGTTTGCACAGGGGTCCCTGGCAGAGCTCAGCGGCGGGTGGGTGGACACACATGAGGGGCAGGAATTTGGCCGGAGCTTGTGAACTGTAAGAATTTATAGGAGTAAGCAGGATTTTTTCTTTTTTTTTTTTTTTTAATTTTTAAAAGGAAACATTTTTCCAGTGGAAAAATGCCATCTGGATGTATTAAAAACATCTCGAAGAGACCTACTGGCTTTTGTTGCCTCTTTCCAACAAGACCCAGGCCGGTTCCACCTTTCCCAGTGGCACTGGGCCTTGAGAGAGGGCCCCCGTGCCAAAAATCACCCCAAATCACTTCCTTTGTTCCCTGTGGAAAAGCGTTTGGATGTAAAAAGCCAGTTCCTGAGATGAACGATGCAATTCAGCCTTTCCAGAACAACTGGTCCAGACACTACGTGTTTATGCAAAAACAAAGCACAAAAATGTCACACCAACAACAAAAAATACAAAAAAAACCTCAAAACCAAACCAAACAAATACAAAACAACCCAAACCTGATGCTACTTGTTCAAATTTTCAAGACATACCAATATCATAACTTCTTTCAAAAAATATTTTTTTTTTTTTTAAAAAATGGTTGAAAGCTTGGGTTTTTCAACCAAGGCCACGAAGTGGAAGCTCAGCCCAACCCCAGCTCCGTTCCCAAAACCTGCCCTGAGGAAGGAGGTGCTTGTGGAACCCAGAGAGCCTTGTTCCTGGCTGTGGGCACATCTGTGTGAGATGAGGGGGGGACACTCCATTGCTGTGGTTCAACAGCCTCAGTCATGGGTTGTTGTTATTGAAAAAAAAACAACAAAAAAGGCCAACATTAAAAAAAAAAGATAATGTGAAGAGTCTCTGGGCTGTGGATGAGCACTGCTGGCTCCTGCTCCTCCCTGCCCTCATTCAACCTCAGGTGAAACCCCAGATTTGAAAATGGAACCAGCGACTGCCTCTTTTGGGATGAGGATGCCATCATCCTTAGACAGAGATAATTTTTCCTGTTATCCTCCTGAATAATAGGCACCCCACACTGGTGCCCCCAGTGTGTCCCTGGCAGCCCCTCTGCACCCAGGCTCCTTTTGGGCACCCTCCTCACGCTGCTCCCCCAGGATGAGGTACCCCCAAAAAGGATGCTCCTCCTCGCTGGAGGGGCCAGGACCTTCTCCATCACCCAGAGGAGATCCTTCAGGAGCTGTTTTCCAGGGCTGTAAAGCCTAGGTGCTTTATCATAATTTTAGTACTGAGTTGGAGCACAGCAAAAAAAAAAAAAAAAAAAAAAGGGGGGGGGAAAGAAAAAATTTAAGCAATTTTTAAAAATAATTAAAAATGTAAAGAAAAGAAAGTTGCACACCACTAGGCAGCTCCTGGGCAGTTAGGTCTCCTGGCCACCTTTTCCTTATTCCCAGTAGTAATTCCTCCCTTTCTCTCCCGAAATCCATCCTCTGACAAACATCACTCCTGCCCCCAGGCAAGCGCGGGGGACGCGGGGAGAGGTAAAAGCATCCACACAAACTACACTTAAACCATTGTTTTGCCTTTTTTTGCGACTCCGAATTGGGGATAATGGCTTGGGGTACCTACTGACCCAGAAAAGCGGAAAATTTCAATGTGAACTGTTAATGTCTGCTGCTTCCCAGGGGGAACCTCCCCCCAAACCCCAGTTCTTTGGGGAAGTTTTTGGTGTTTTGTGTTGGTTTGTTTTGGTTTTTGGGGTTTTTTTGTTTGTTTGTTTGGTTGGTGGGGTTTTTTTAATCCAGCTCAGAGGAGCGGGGCTTGGGCTGGGCAGGGATGACACCCTTTTTGGGGAGTATCTGGGGGAGCGTGGGGCTGAGGCCCTCCCCAACCCAGGGTCCTGGCCAGGAGGGGGGTACCAGGGTCCCGCAGCACTAGATGGCATTGTTAGACCAGCGCGCGCCCAGACCCAAATTAGTAGACAATTATCCTTCCTCCACTCCTCCTTTTATGCGATGAAACCGGTTACTTATAGCCCGCAGGATAAATTCTATAGGGTGCCTGCCTCAGTCAGGGCTGTTTCTTCACAGGCTCTCTCTTCCCAGCTTTCACCTCAATCTGTCACACAGATTTGACACTGCATCGTTCCAACAGTGCTCAGAACTGACATGTATATAATGTGGAATATTGTGCACATTTACAGCCAGGATTTTTTTTTTTTCCCCTTAAAACATTGCTTGCTATATTCTGGCAGTCGTTGTTCTGGAAATAAAATAAAATTAAAGAGAAAAAAAAAAAAAAAAAGGGGGAAAGAAAAAAAATAGAAAAAAGCAGAGGGTTCTTTTCTTTCCACGTATCGGTGACCATCTTAAAGAAAAACTTTTATTTAGATGGTAACGTTCTGCAGGACAAAGTGCGTTTGGTTTTTAGGAGAGGTCGTTAGTGCTTACAATTGTCCGGCAGCTCGATGCTAATTAAAGAGAAGCCGAGCTGGCTCCGCTCGGAGCAGGGCGGGCTGATGATTCCCTTCCATTAACCCTCCATATTCTAAATCAAATTAACTGGCACCTCTATTTTAAAATAAATAAATAAATAACCCCAAGTCCTTTTAAAAGAGCAACCAGACCAGTTCAGGAAATCTGAGAACCCTTTTCCTCGAGTGGATTAAACACATAACGGCAGCTTTGTTTTCTGGTGCTGCCTCTGTAATCGCCCTTTTCCTGCCCTGTAATAATAATCAGGGACTGAGTTCAATTATTTCACTCAAGAAAACAAAACAAAAGTCACAATTAAATTTGAATGACTTCACCATTCAGTTTCAAGGGGAGGGGAGGAGGCGGGCGAGCGTGGCTCTAATTCGGCGTCTGGTTTAAAAAAAAATATAAAATAAAATAAAAGGGGGAATTTCAGCAATATCAAGAGGGATGGATGGCTCCTTCCCCGAGCCGTGCATATGGCAAAGGCAGGGCTCTGTGTACACACACGCCTGTGCTGTACCCAAACAGGCGCAGGTGGCGGAGGCACCCGCAATCTCGGCAAATCCCTCCCAGCCCCGATCCTCGCCTTTTTTTTTTTTTTTTTACTCTTTTTTTTTTTTTCAGGGTTTTGTTGTTGTTGTTGTTGTGTTTTATTTTGTTTTGTTTCCGAAAGCCAGTTGCTTTGGCACCGACGGAGCAGCGTGCCCATCCCGGGGCTTTCCCCAGGCTGCTGATTTATTGGGGTTGCATGTTTTCTTGTTGTTTGTTTTTTTTTCTCCCCCCCCCCCCCCCCCTTTTTTTTTTTTAATATCTTTTGTTACCACTCTCGATCCCTGACGTTCCCTCCCGCGGCTGCTGCGCATCCACCCACCCCTCCAGCCGAAAAAAACAGGTTGCCGAGGGCGATTACAGAGTTCAGCTTTTGGAATAAACTTCTAAACGATGGAAGATGCGCTGGAGAAAGGGATATTTCTTGTTAAGGCTCCTCCCGTGAAGGCAAAGAGGGTCACCCTGTCCCTTTGCCGGCCCCGGGGGGCGGATCCAGCCTGGCCCCAGGGGGGATCCCCGCAGCCCTGCCAGGGGCTGGAAAAAAAAACCCAACAACAACAACAACAACAAAAAAAACCCCAACCAAAAACCAGAAAACCAAACCAACCAAACAAAAAATACCTTAAAAGCTAAGATTTATGGCCACTCTTAGAAAGCAAAAAGAAAGAAAAAAGAGACTGTCACTTTCCTAACAACCCCAAGTTGCCAGAAGAACTAGAGGTCCTTATTGTGGGGGTTTTTAGCCGAGAGTTTGTGGCAGCCCCCCCCGCGCTCGGAGGAGCCCCGCAGAGCTCGGCGCGGTTAAGCAGCTTTCAGAAGGCGACGCCTTACTAAATTCCTTCCTTTAATCTTTAGTTTTACGTCGCAGAATTGGGGAAAAGCACGTGCTTTGGAAGGGCCAGGCTGCCTCCCTGCCGCTGGCAAACAAAAGCAGAGCCCAGCGCCAGGCACGTCGTGCTCCAGCTGGATGTACCCATCAATAATAAAGCCGCGCGCTGCCGGCCGTCACTCATAAAAAAACCCTGATTTTATTTTTATTTACATAAAATCTAGCTATCGGGGTACAGCTGCAGTCGTTGCTCTCGGTTTCCTGGGGCTCTCACCCATTTTAAGCCCTGGGCAGACCTCAAGCCCTGCTCAGAACTTTTCCCCTTTCCTCTAACACCACTCTCATTCTCCCTGCAGGGAAAAAAACGCTGAACCGGCCGCTCGCCTTCGACATCACCCCCGTCTTTCACTTCTGCACGCTGCTCTCTAATTTCAGTCTTAAAAGCTGGAGGAAAAATAAAAATAGAACTAGTTTGGTTTCATGGAGGCTGGAGCAGGGACCCAGTCCCACCCTCGGTGCAATCCCAACCCACCCCAAACCCCACAGCGTCACCAGGGCTCAGCTCTAACAAACCCTTCCGCTGCCTACACCAACATCAAGGCCTTATTTTTAAGGAAATCAGGTTTTGTGACTATTATCGGCCTGGGCACGTGTTTCACGCTTTTCTGAGAGGCCAGGAAAGTGATGGGGAGCAGAAGGGAGAGCAGCCCCAGGGGCTGGGCACCCCAAGGATGCAGAGAGGGTTTGACCCTGGCAAACAGCCCCCCCAGAACAGCACCTTTAATTCTGCAAATCAAGGGTGGAGCGGGAAGGATCCTGCAGGTTATTTATTTATGGCTTTTCATGGCCACGGCACAAATTGGTGGGCTCTGATGCTGCAAGTGAAAGCGGCCCCAGCTCCTGGGGGCTGATTACACTTCCCCTCTTCAACACTGTGAAGTTTTCATTGCCATCTTCAAAGGGGCAGCATCGTTTTGTGTCACTTCACCGACTGCAGTTTAGCTCAGGGTAACACAAGTTTCCTTCAGACACCCTGAAGGGGTTTATTTTTACCTCAAGATTTGTCAGGGGCCAGAGAGAAATAAAAGCCTTGTATGGACTTGCCTGCTCTTTGGCTGCGTAGGGAATTACCTGAACTGTAAGTGTAAAAGTACCGCTCTGGCATCCTGCTGGCTTTCCATTAAAAACTTCATTTCTGCTTAAAAATAATATCATGGGTTCCTCCTCTGCCTCGGAGGAATGGAGTGAGGGAACCAGGGGTGGCGCACAGAAATCCTCACGTGGGAAAACTCACATTTTAAGCTCTGCTGCTCGATAACTTCCCCGTGCACCCCAAAATAGTTGATTTAATATAGAAAGCTCAAAGTTCTGTCAGACACCCCCTTTCCCCCCATCATCTGCCAGCCCCCAGAACCTCAGCTGGGTTCCTCCAAAAATAAACCCCGGGGCTGGTGGCGAGCAAAACTGTCCCCAACCCCTAATTCCTCATTTCAGGAGCAGTGGTTGGGGGTAGCTCTCAAGGCCAAAGGAAATAAAATATCTCATCTCCATCATCAGGTTAATTGTCGATGCTGGTGATGGGTCATAGGTGCCACCACCTCCCGGCGCTCCGGTACCCAGCAGCATTTTCCCAGGAGCCCCCCTCGGTGAGGGGATGGAGCCACGGCAGCATCTTGTCTCCTGCCCTCAGCAACAAGCAGCAGGTCGGGTATTTGTGTGTGTGCAGTGGTTGTCAACAGGCAGCGTTGTCTTCCAGCGCTCAGAACAAGTTACGGGCAAACGTGGATTTGGTGATGGGGCTGCTGCACTCTCGGTGACGACTGGCGCCTGCGAGTAAACATCTATCACCCATCACAGGCATCTCTGGAGCGCCCACCAATCACCATAGTAACTGAGAACCAATTACAGTAATTAAGATTCACATGGAGTTGTCCCTTATAATCAGAAGCTATTCTAATTTTTTTATTTATTTATTTTTATAGGTGTCTCTGGCGCTTGCAGCCGCCACCGAGCCTTGGTGATGCACTGAGGAGCTTCCCACCGAGGTGCCATGGCCTTTCTCATTTAAAGGTCGCAGAAAAAGCCCAGATCAAGGAGGGGAAGGGATGGGGGAAGAGGGGGAGAAAAGCCCTGGGTGAGGAGGGGAAGGGGTGCCACCACCACCACCCCCGGGGCCAAAGACACCCCGAGAGCAGGGGGTTATTCCCAGGAGGGTGCAGAGGAGCCCAGGATGCGGTGGGAGGGCGGTGCTGGGGCTGGAGGAGGACGATGCTCAGGGACATCCCAGCAGCCTGTCACCACAGGAGCAGTGGCAGGAGCTGGCCCCGGTGGCAGCACAGCCTTCAGAGCTGTCACTCGGTGTGTCCCCAGCAGATTGGCAGCCAGCAGAGTGGGGTGGCTAAGCAGCCTGCCGAGCCCGGGATGCTCAGCCAGAGCAGAAACAAGGCAGTGGGGCAAAAATTCCATCCTCTGAAGCCAATATACCCTTTTATAATTTTTTTTTTTTTAAATGCACAGTATCAAGGGTGGCAGAAGCATTGTAGGGTGATGCATGAGGGGCCGTGACAGCATTTTCCCTTACATTTGAAGCATGCACATGGTGGGGGGAAATGCAAGGCTAGTGTGCGCTTTCCTTCCCGGCCACCTAAATTTGCTGTTATCATCAGGCATCAGACACCCAAAAAAATACAAACTAAAAAAAAAAAAAAAATTAATGGGGACTGTCATTATTATTATTATTATATATATGATATATCTTTTAGTCACTGTTTGTTAACGGTATCAGCACATTTCAGTAGGTAATTTGGCCCCATTTTCTGTTGCCAGACATAAAGTAGATAGGGCGATAAAGCAGTAAAAATATAGTTACTGACTCTGTTCTGCACAGTGAGTATCTCAATTAAAAAAGAATAAATTAAAGAATCCTGTATATAAATAAAAAAGCATACCCTAAGTCAAAATGACTTTTTTTTCTTTAATAAAAAAAGAAGCATAGCAGGTATCTACTCCTAAATTCCCCATTAAAGATACATTTCCAAGCCCCGACCACCTCCTTCCACAGCTCCCCTCTCCACGGTGAATGGCACCAGAGACGCTCCTGTTGCGTGGAGTCAAGTGGGGTTATGCCGGGTTACATTGCATCACTAGGCACGAGACATAACCACATGTAAAATGACATAATGCAAATTTCAACAAGATGTGGGTTTCCTCCTACACACGGAAAGGCTTCCCCGAACCCGGGGGATGACGGCTGAAGACCGGCGGTACCTCGGGGGGGGAGCATCACAGGCAGTAAAACCTCCCCCTCGCTCAGGTGGATCACTGGGAAGACACTTTTAATAAAAATATTAGCCTGTGGTCCTTTTCCTGTGGTTGTGTCACCCAACCTCTCTTGTCTGTATCCAGCTCCAGACTCCTGGTCTGGAGAAGACCATGGGCCGGGCAGGTACAGACCAGCAGATCCATACACCTGGAAGCCTGCACTGCAGCTGGAATGCCCATTTCCAAACCCTACAGATGTGCACAAGAGGATGACCCTAGACATTCAAAAAGTTGCAATTATTAGAAAGGTTTTTATTTTTTTTTTTACCCTTAAAAAAACAACCCTAAAATGTTTTTATCCAATTAATAGATTAACCACCTCCCTGCCAGGGGCTCATCATAGCCACAGACATCTCCCCTGAATGCAACCACCTGCTCAGGCAACATAACTCTCCATCAAACACAAAGAAAACCTCCCCAAGCTGACAAGAAAAGGACCAAGTGAAGAGCCAGAGCAATTTTCCTCCCTCCCAGCCCTGCTAATCTACTCACGTCCCAGCAGCTGAGCTGCTTTAGCCTCCTCTGAGCTAGCAAAGGCAAGCGGCTGCCAGTAGTGATCATGCAAATGTGTAAATATTTATGAACTCGCAAGTTTTGAATATACAACCTTTATGGCTGTCAGTCTTCACGGTTATAGATCTTCTTGGCGTACAGATTCGCTCCCGAGCGCGAGAACTTCCCAATTCCAAGGCTGGGAAGTCAGGAGGGGTTTTTCACGCCAGCCTCAACACAGCACATTCGACTCCTTTTCAAGGGAGGATGGGAGGGACGGGATGATAAATGCCACAGGAGCCCCTTGTCCCAACCCAACCCCACATCTCTCCCAGGCAGATTTCATGAGCTAAAGAGTCCTTCAGGCTCGTTTTTGTCATCAATGCCAACCCCACGCCAACTGCCCAGACAGAAGGTCAATGTCCAGCTAATGCACTCCAGTACTAACTGTGACCAATGAATACTAATTTAAAGGCATTTATAGAATTTCCCAGCCAGTGCATAAGATTTGTTCCTGTTAAGTTCCAGACTTTCACCTATGGGACAGTCCTGAAAAGCAAAAACCCATCATCTCCAATGCGGCATTTCCCACGTCTGCTATAACCCAGGAAACCTCAGGCCAAAGTTGACTCCATCCACAGGCAAGAGAATAGTTTATTTCAAAGAAGCCACTCTTACCAACTTATTCCAGGTTTGTGAGCCTTTTTTTCAGGATTACCAAAGAGAAAAGGAAGAGCCACGGCTTGGCTTTGTTATCTCAGCTGAAGAGCTGGAGCTGACCATAGGTTTGTGTTTATCATTCCAAGTTCAGCCACAATTCAGTGACAGATTATAAAAGCAAAACCAAAAAAAAACCCACAACAACAACAAATTAAACTCCTACTTATTTCCTTTAGTAAAAACGTGGAATTTTTCCACTTCTTGGTTACCTTGACTCTGTTGATTTACTTTAGACAATAATAAACCAATATTACAAAATATCTTCTAACCCCTTGAAACACCAAGCTGGGACCACCAAAGCAGGGCTCGAGGACAACATCAATACACAGCAACGTCCCCCTTCAGGGTACAACCTTACAGATACACTCCTTTTGTGCTTTTGCAACAAACCATCATACTTGATTTAAGGGAGTTAAACATTCTGGTTACCTTCAGACAGTACACAATATCAGAGAGATGAAGAAAGCAGCATGCTCCTTAGAAGAAATGAAACAGCAGGCTTTGATGTGGCCTGGCATGTCAGATATTCCCTTCGAAAACCCTTACATATGCTTATCTTGGGGTTTTGCCAAGACTGGGAAATTGTTAAATATCTTTTATGTACCACTTGTCTACATTCAAGAGAGGAGTAACGGGGTGCGTGAGATGACTCCTGTGCCAGCCCTTCATTGCTCATCATCTGGGATCAGCTCTGTGGGAAGAAAACCCACAAACTACACCAAAATTATGAGGCTACTTAGGAGAAAAAAAAAACCTTCTAACTCTCTGAAGGCTTGGGTGGTAGCATCTCTTAGTCTATTTTGACCCACGCTTGAGTGGAAAGTCTCAAGACACAACTGCCACTGAAACCCAACATATTTCCAAAGTTAGATCCAGGCTCAGAAACAACAGCTTTCAAGTCATCCCAATTCTGTTTTTAAACCAGCACAGAAACACACTATTAAACAGCAAGGGCAGAGTTCACATAAAACCTCCTACCTGGAGATATAAAAAAGCTCATATGGTAAAGGTCAGGTCATTCCTGGCCACCCACAACCACCATAGGAACGAAACCAATGCAGTACCTTTCATCCAGGGCTAAGACAAAGGACAGAAGAACAAATCTTGCTTTGAATACCCAGGATATTGGGTCTACACCATTTACAGTCACCTGGAAGCTCATCAGATGGCAGAGGAGAGATCTGGTTGGTTGCCCTGCATTGATCTATCTCCAGATCAGCAATGGGCAGGTGAATCTCATTGCCTATCTGCTCACCCTACTGGGAAACTGGCCAAAAAACCCAGCAGATGAAGACCTGAAGGCTACTAATTGCTTTTATTTTATTTCTCATTAGTTGTGATTCTTTATAGAACAAACAGAAAGTTTTGCTTTATGGGACCAGCCACAAAGTTCATCTAAAATTTCTCCCAAACCCATCTTTGGATGCTGAGATGTACCACCCTGCACTTCAGTAGGGCCATGGCAGTAAAATTCCATCAGTAAAAAGAACCTTTTTGATGGATACACGAGCAAAGTTCTAGACTCATCAATCTGCTAACTGGCTGTAATTCACTGATAAGGCCAAAAGACATATAATTTCTGGCAGCACAGAAAACTCTTCCAGTATTTTGTTTCTTCTGGCTGCTGTGCCCTTCTCCTGGGGTGGGAAAAGTCAGAGTCCTGTGGAAAAGTGGAAAGGCTTTGTGGTGCTTGCAAGGTTAGCAGCTATCACGCTAATAATTTAAGCAAGGAACCTTTAAGGCTCTGGATAAAAACTGAAAATAGAAATTGTCTTGATGCATGAAATGCAATAATTTTGTGTTCCCTGGTGCTTACGCTCATGAGAGGGCAGCCAGGGCCCTCTCAGATGCAGCCATGGCTCCACAAACACCATATCCTATACATACCGTTGGTTTTTAAATTCAGAGGCTTGCATTTCTTATACCCTGCAAGACAAAAGGAAAAAAAGAACTCTCTCAGTAGGAACTGAATCCCACTGAAGCTCACAGATCTCACAAGTGCTGCTTGTGCCACTCGAACTTCCCGAAGGCTTCATCCTTCTTCTGCATCCCAGGGAAGATGGAGTGATGGCCATAAGCAGCCTCCAGACCTGCTCAGCTCCTGGCTGGTGGGTGACAGAGGACTTGGGAGGGTTCACATCCACCTCTGGAGAGCAGACTTCACAGCTCTTGCTCAGCAGCCCCAGTGCTGGGGGTGTGATGGGCACCACTGAGTTTCTGGGAAAAGAGCAAGTTGTTCCCATAAGTTGCCATTTCGTAAGGATGCTCCAGGGATACCACAGGACCCGTAATACCTGGTACTTTTAGCCACTATGAAAAGCATCTTTTTTTTTTTCCCCAGCACTTAAGGGAAAAACGCTGAAATGAATCTCTGCCTCCTCTGAGCCACGTCAAAGAAGATTAACCAGCTCGGGGGTAGCTTAGACCCCAGTTAAGGAGCAGCCTTGCTATTCACAGCATTTTTTTTCCCTAGCCCCAAAATAATTTGTCTGGAAAAGGCTGTAAAATCCAGCCCGCCTGAAGTTAGCAAAATAAATGCCAAGGCTGCTCATCTCGTTCAGTGTGTCTGCACGTCTGAAACCCTCAGCTCTCAGTATCTTGATTTGATTATCTTGATTATCAGCATCTGCTTTAGTGGCTTACACTATCAAACAGAAGACATCAGTTTGAATTACGGCATCTGTCTTTTACCTCCTGACATAGCTGTCATGCCCAGGCTCTGAGGAGGAGGACTGTGAAAGCAAAAGAGAGAGAAAGCAAAATAAAACTGTGTGTGTTCCAGAGTGTCCGAAACAGGAGGAAAAAGAGCTGATGCCCTCAGAAACTGTGGCTTCAGAGTTCTGCTTCTTTTTGGGGAGGTAATTTCCTGCAAGAACGACAATGGGTGGGAGCTTCTCTACACCTCCAAAGGAGGATAGAAACCTAACCACGGTGAGATGTTCAGAAAATTGTCCAACCATGCCTATGTCCATTCATTTCTCATATGAACACTTTTGGATGCCTCTGGACAACTTCTCCAAGCTTAGGGAATGACATATGTCAGCCTATCTCTTTTTAGTATTAATGGCTTTGCCACGTTCCTTGATGCTTCTCTCACTGATCTCTTCACACCTGCAATTTTTTTTTTTGAAAAGTCAGTTTCAGAAGAGCAATTATGATGCAGATTAGAGAGGAGACTTCTGTGGGCAGAGGTGACAACGTCCAGTCCTACATGTGGAGAAGAGCTGAGCAGATGAAAGTTTGTGGAAAGAACCTGAATTTTCCTCATTTATTTTGCCTCACTGGAGTTTGGGTACCACAACAAAAGAAATGTCAGATATTAGTATTTGCAAAAGCTCTTTTTCTGGTCGACAGACGCTGCCTCCACCTGAGAACATGGTGAATATGGAGCTATTTCTGATGTTCCATGGGGTTCTCCAGGTCCTTTAATTTTATCACCTTTTCTTTTTTCTTTTAGTAAGATATTCATAATTTTCCTTTTGCTCAAGGTTTGTTCCTCTTTATACTTTTACTCTTTACTTCCTTGCCTTCATTTCCCTAAGCTCCCCACCCTTTCTCATCATATCATATAGGTGATCCTTCCTTCCTCTTTCCCCAGGATGTAGAAGTCTCCCCAACTTGCTTGCGCCAGTCTCTCAACTCTAAAATTAATGGCAGTTGGTGCAGAGTCACTTGGGTGACCATCGGACTGATCAGAGCTACATCAGTTGGAACATCAAACATGCAATGCCATCTTCATTAAAAAGGATGGCACAACCTCTGCTGCTTCAGGTGTGGCCACGTGAAGCACTCAAACAATTATGATGAACGATCGGTTTTATTGATAACTTGTGAACAGACAAAAAAAGAGCCAAGCCTGACAAATCACTAGTGATGGATAATTCAGTGTATAAATGGGGAAATAAAAAAGAAAAAAAGAAAAAATTTTTCATGAGATTTTAGAATGGCCAAAAGGATTTTAAACTTTGTTGTTTTGTTTTCTTTTTTCTTTCTAAAGAGCTAAACAATAAGTTTCTTGACTCAGGTTCTATGCTATATTACAAGCAAGCAAACAAACTGCAAAGAGGCAGGACTCAGTTTCCCTCAGCTAAAATTTAATCCAGTTTCTGCCATTGCTGAGAGTCTCCCGGAGCTGCCCGAGCAGAGGAGAGGATGGATGCTCCACAGGAGGATGTGGCAGCCGATCTCATTGCTGATGGGGGGAATGTGGCTTCAATTTGTGATTATTCTGCTTTTTAAGGTGATTTGTGTGCAGCCAGAGTGGCCGTATGTTGGCACCACTTAGAGATGCCTTAGTTGGAAGAAGCCCAGAATGGGCTGAATTCAGAGCAGAACCAGGCTGCTCCAAGGCAGAAACGGCACCGGGTCCTTTGCTGGATCTGCTCTGGGACCATCCCCACCTGGGTCAGACCCCATGGACAGAAAGGCCTGGGCTGAGCAGAGCTTGGCAGCAGGGTTAAAGCTCTGCAGCCAGAAGAAATGTCTCTCCACACACTAAAAACCAGTGCCGGACTCTGACTGTATTTCATCATGATGTGAGGAACCAAAACGTGAAGGCAATGCACCAGAGAAAGAGATTTGGAGTTGTTTCATGAAGTTTAAACAACGCTATTTAAGGACTTTAATTAAGATGGTATGAACCATAGTTTCAAATGCAGTTTTAAAAGTCAGAATTATTTCTTTGAAAGTCTCAAAACTGGCTATTCCAATAAATTTAGAAGATAAAATTTGTACTGTGCAACAGAAGGTGTTTGGCAAAACTGCTGTGTGTTCAGAAAACTGAACCTGGATTTATTTCCCCTGAAATTTGCCCAACATTAATGGGACTGTAAATGCAAGGCTGGATTTTCCCTTTGCGTAATCGGGTGAATCTGTAGTGTAGGAATTGGCGACGGGCAACCAAAAAATTATTCAATTCTGCCTGTTCCAGTTGCCCTCCCCTCTAACAGCGAGTGCAGCGCCTGGCGCCAAATGTCAGTGCACATTTCAAAGGGTGCGTGATCCCTCCTGGTCCACAGGCTGGGGGGACGGGCAGAATTAAAAGGAAACGCTGCGAGTCCCAAAAAATTGACTTGCAGAGTGGGAGCAGCACTGGGAAGCAAAGCCCCAGTGCCACCACTCCCGTCGTCAGGATTTAAATGGGGAAAAAAAAAAAAAAAAGCTAGTACTTAAAGAAATTTGATCATCCTCGGCTGTTGTTAGTGTGAGATACAGCGGAGAGGAAATTTGCAGCATCTCTGACACCTCGTCAGAGACGCGAGAACCTGCTGTAGACAGCAGTGGAGATGTTTAACGAAGGCTTCCGTTTCAAAACATCATTATAAACCTTCCTGTGTGTTTTGTTTCAGTAGCGAATGGACTCGCTTATACACAGCGCTATCGGGGACTGGCGGGAGCTGGAGGTGGGCAGCCCCATGAGTCTCAGTCCCCATGTCCCACCAGTCCCACTAAGAAATGCTGTGATTTCATGGATGGTTAAAAGGTCTACAACAAGCCAGGGTGCCCTTACACATGGACAAACCACCTCACCACGTCCCACCTATGGATGATGTGTTTTCAGTCTAAGGGTCTAGAAAAGCACTTTTGACAAGGGCATCCCCATAGCAGCAAGATGGACAACTTGTTTCAGCCCAGAGATTTTTTTTTTTTTTTTTCCCTCAATATGTTGTCTCTAACACTGAAAATTTGAGTTGCGTGATGTGCCCATTTTTCATACGGACTTTACAAACAAGGGTTAATCCTCATGTGAGTAGTGAGGAGGGAGGTAAGGCTGAGTTCCAGAGACAGTGCACCCTACATTTTGGTTTAAATTCAGCCAATTACCCCATTGATGCAACATTTTCTGTCTATCCAAAAGTTCTTCCTGAGCTTTTACCTGAGTGGCAGCCCCAGAGAAGCCCCCACTGAACCACAGGGCTGTTTCTGATGCCATCCCTCGTGGAGAATTTCTTGGACCATCCAGAGCTTCCACCTGATCTGAGCATCACAGCACTTTCCTAGAAAGCTTCATTACAAGGGCAAACCAGTTCCGAACCTTCAGCAAACAGAGATTTCTCCTGTTGGGATCTTGATCCAAACAGGTGCTCATTTGCCTTGAAAGACAAGCTCTGAAGAGCAGTATCTGCATGAGGGGACGGGAAAGTTCCAGTCTCGGAGAGATTCTTGCTGCTCATTAGGAAGTAAACTCTTTTTGGACTGTGTGTGATGTCAATCACTGCTTTTTTTGCAGACCCAAAGCCTTCTTTTCCTCTGTTAGATGCTGTTATCGTCTTCAAAGGCATATCAAAACAGCGTTTGTTCTGCGCTTTGATTTCCCCCACACAGAGAATTCAAAGAGAACAGGGCTATTTGAGAGGGAGAAAGAGAGGGAGCATTTCAGATGCTCTGTGTGTGTTTGTCTTCCCATGTCTGTGAGCTGGGTAACCGGTGATTAATCCAGCCCTGCACGAGGGAAAGTTGAGTTCTTTCTCCTCCACTGCCTCCCACCACCAAGCACGCTGGTTGCAGCACTCTAGGCAGCAGTTTACTCTCTGCTACCCAAAGGCACGTCTGCTTAGAAAAAGAAAACGATGACAAAGCACAAATTCAGTCTACTTGATAGAAACCATGAGAGTTGTTTTGGTTTTGCTAAAGGAGGTTAATATTTGTTGTGGTTTAACTCCAGCCAGCAACTGGGACCACTCTCTCACTTCCCCTTACTTGGGGTGGAGAATTGAACAGGAAGAGTAAAAGTGAGAAAAACCTCATGGACTGAGATATAGACAGTTTAATAAAGAAAGCAAAAGCCATGCATGCACAGGGAGAGCAAACTGAGGAATTCATTCCCTGCTCCCCATCACAGATGAGCATTCAGCCATCCCCAGGAAAGTCAGGTTCTGTCTTGTGTCAAGGTGAGTTGGGAAGACAAATGTCATTGCTCTGAACATCACCCTCTTCCTCCTTCTTCCTCCAGGTTTATATGCTAGGCACAAAGCCATAAGGTATAGAACATCCCCTTGGTCATTTGGAATCAGCTCTCCCTGCTGTGTCCCCTCCCAGCTCCTTGTGCCGCCTCCAGCTCATAACTGGTGGTGTGGAGTGAGGAGCAGGAAAGGTCCTTGCATGCTCAGCACCAACCAAAACCACCAGCATGCTACCAAAACCATTCCCATCCCAAATTCAAACCACAGCACCTCACCAGCTGCTGGCAAGAAAGTTAACCCCATCCCTGGAGAGGTTCAAGGCCAGGCTGGAGGGGGCTTGGAGCAACCTCATCTGGTGGGACGTGTCCCTGCACATGGGCAGGGAGTGGCACTGGATGATCTTCAAGATCCCTTCCAATCTAAACCATTCTATGATCCCAGCTGAAACCATACAATGTCAATAAACAGAGTCAAACCTCGAATGAATCTTGCTTCAATACTTGATTCATTCATGTTTCATTCAATAAAACAAAACAAAACAAAAAGAAAAACAATAAAAAAAAAGCCACAAAAAAGTAGTCCCAAAACTTCAAATTTCCATACACAAAAAAGTGCATACACTGAAGCAAGAAACGACGTTAACAAAAAGTCCTCTATACAATAATGTCATAAAAAGGGTGTCTTGGGGCTTGAAACCTTAGATACATCATGGACTATGGGATAATGCAGTGGGTCAAAACAGATGTTGGAGAACACCTCACCTGCTGCAGTACATATTCATTTCTCAGCAATCCCTAAGCCCCAGTCCTTACATTCAGACACAGTTTTCCCAGTTCCTCTTCTTCCCATATCTCAGAAGTTGCTCACTCACAACTTTGCCGTTGCTCTAGTTTATTAAAGAGCACAAAAATGCGGTTAGAGTTCATCCTCTAAATTTACTAGTTTGCACAGACACCATTGCTGTTGGCTACCACGATCTGGTGGTAGTTGCCACTCCCGGTACTGGTTTCACCAGCAGATTTCAATATTACCCAGGAAAATGGGGCTTTACTTCTCTTTCCTTCTGCCAAATCTTCCCACAGTCTGATCTTCCCAGCCTTTCCTCTTCCTTTAGTTTGAACACATGACTCCAGCCCCATTTCACCCCAATCAACCTGTAATTTTTCCTTTTGATATCTCCTTCTGTCTTCATCAGACCTTGTTTATGCTGACTATGGTCACAACTCTTTTCTTCCTGATCCCCTCCGCCTGCTATTAAAAGTTTATTTACAGATCTATTGATGAACGCATCGGGTTTACAGCCCTATTGATGAATGCATAACAACAGGAACTGAAGCGCATCAGAAATTTTATATCTTTCTATTTTATTTGTAAAGTGAGGAAACAGTCATTTTGCACAAAATACCTCCACAAAAATTTATTTTGCACTTTTATGTCAATAGACTAAAAGATTTGCATCATCCTTATTTTGCTTCTTACCTGCACAAAGTACTTTTTGGCACCTTTCAGTAATCCATTGAAAGTTTTGCTGCAGGGCTTCTGCCTTCAGAAAATTATGTGATTGAGGAGAGTGATGCACGTAGTTTGAGGTTTTCCATGACAAACACGTCGTACCACATGATGATTGCCCTGTAGTGTGTGAACTTTGACTCTGGAGGTAGAACACAGAAAATAGCGATAGGATCACTGAATCACTGAATGGTTTGGGTTGGAACAGCTTAAAGCCCCCCAGTGCCACTCCCTGCTCTGGGCAGGGACACCTCCCACCACACCAGGTGGCTCCAAGGCCCCTCCAACCTGCCCTTGAACCCCTCCAGGGATGNNCATCTCAGCTCCATCTCCCCTCTTTCAGGGTCAAACCCTTCCCCCTCCTCCTAGGGCTCCCCTCCCTGATCCAGTGTCCCTCCCCATCTCTCCTGGAGCCCCTTGAGGGACTGGAAGGGGCTCGAAGTTCTCCCTGGAGCCTTTTCTTCTCCGGGTTGAATCCCCCCAACTCTCTCAGTCTGTCCTCCCAGCAGAGGGGCTCCAGCCCTCCCAGCATCTTCATGGCCCCAGTAGATTGCCTGTGGTTTTGCAGCACCCTCAGAACTTTTTTCCCCGGCTGGTCCATGCAGAGCCCCACTGAAACTGGAGACCTTAGTGAGTGCAGATGCATCTTGTGGCCAATACATGACGCTGGGCTACACCCCTGCTTGAAACCTTCACATCCAAGCTGGGTGCAGGGGAGATAGAAAGAGAGACAAAATAAGAGGAATTGGGCCTGAGAATACGATCTCCGAGGCCACAGGAATCTTCTAGTCCCCTCCCAGACCATCTTCACTCTTCCTACAAAACTTGCAACCTATAGATTTTTTTCCCCAATGAAAAATTTCTCCCAGCAGCATATTGAAAGAAGCAGAACAGACCATGGTGACAACCACCTGTGCAGGGATGGGATCTATGGGGCCACCACTGCTTTTGCTGCCATTAGTCTGAGCACTGACCGGGGGACATGGACCACCATTGCCCGGCCGTTGCATGGCAAATACAGCATGGCAGAATGGCAATGTTTTGCAGGGCTAATGTTTCTAATTGATGAAGTAATAGCAATAGCTTTCAAAAGGAAAGTTCATTCTTAAAATCTAGATCCTCTCATGATTTCGTAAACACCAATGAAATCAGACTCTGCACTGAGCGATGGTTCAGGTACAGGCACACACTACAGAAATGCCCAACTTTTAGATAAGAGAACCATCCCCGAGTACTCACAATCACTGTGTGTCCAACGGGAGACACAGAAACATCCCAGAGCAGATTTCATAAATCCACATCAACCACTACATTTCCTTCTTTTTCCTCTAAAATAGTTCCTGGCAGACTTTTTTTAACCTTTTTAAACTTTTTTTTTTTTCTTTTAACAGACTTGGATTACAAGTGTGTGCATTCTACTGCCTTTTGCCTCTGAGAGAAGTGGGTTTATTTATTTATTAAAGGATTTATTTATGTATTTTCACAGTATAGCCCAATTAAACTTGACAGCTTATTCACAATGGATTCCTGCCCGATGGCAGCTGAGACACATTACATTAAGAAAGACAGCATAATAAAGAATATAACTAGCCGAATTAGCTATCAGTATATTTTGTGCTCCTTTGTTTATGGTTTTCACCATCTGATATTCGCAAATCTTACATTTGGGGACAAGGAGGCATGGTCTGTGCGTGCCACATCACTTGATGTTTAAGCAGCTGGCGTTCCTCCATACATTATATGTTAAAATCACAGAGAAGTACACACGCACCTTATTAATATTGACATGTCTTCATTACAAATAGGAGACACTTTTCTCCCTCCCTCTCCTACCAGGCTGCCCATGGTGATGGTGACCAGAAAGGTTTATCGAAGGGGGTGGCTCCCTGGGGGGACATTCCCTTGTCCCTTTGGCATCACCCAACTCTTGGTGTCATTAAGCTGCTCTTGTGCAATTCTTTTAATTTTTTTATTTAACTTTTTAAAAATTTTTTCACCTGGAATTATGCCATATGGAAGTAAGTAAACTCTTACCGCTGCAATCGCCAAGTCCAGGTAGAGCAGGGCAGGGTTTGGGTGGTTCCTTGATCCCAAAGGAGAGCCCTGTTGCTGGATGGAACATCCCTCCTACCCTTGGGTGCAGGTCCCCTGGCTCAGCCCCCGGGGATGGCTGGGTGCCTGCAGGAGGATGGGGGGCTGCTGCTCTGGTGGATGCCAGGGGGGATGGATCTTTCCACAGGAATCACATACACCGACTTCAGGAAATACAAACAAATATTGCATTGATGAAAGAGTGAGGAGAAGAGTATTGTGGACACTTACAAAGTAATACTAATTTAAACAGCAGCTCAAGCTGAAGGAAAATCTGCTGAGTACACTGGATGTTCTCCCCCGTAACTATATTCATACAGAACTTGTACAGAACTTAAGACACTTTTTTTTTTTCCTTTTCTCTTTGTGGACTAGAATTTAAAACAGAGGAGATACAGATGTCTCATAACTCTTCTTGCAGTGCAGCTGGAATCAGAACATTGCTACGTGGCATCACCTTTAATGGAGTCAAGAAAGAGCTTTTCCTGGGGAAATGCTCCATCAAGACGCTGGAACTTTAAGCTATTTATAAACCTACAAAAACACACTTACTGTAAAGCTCACACACCTATGCAAAGCTCAGCTCTCGCCCTAATGCTCTGCAGGGCCACCACTGTCCCACCAGCCTTCCCACAGCGTGGTCCTGGGAGCCCACCATGGGGATCCGCACCTCTTCATCACACCAGAAAAATACTTCTGCAACGGGCCGAGCCTCTCGCTTTACCCACTTGCATTTTGAATTCATCATATTTACATCTATTAAAGCTTCTCCTTCAGGGTAATCACAGGGTGGGATTAATTATACTCATCAGTTTAATTATGTTCGCTCTGAATCACTTCACTTTTCAGCCTGAGCTGTGGTGGCCAGCACAACAGCCACCCTAAGGCCTGAAGATGCGCATTTCACGGAGGTCTTTGGTCTTTCCTTAAAATATGAATTTTGAGCATCTTTGATATATGTAACTTTCCATTTTCTCTGTGCCTGTAGTCTGGAAAGGATCTCATTTCTCTTTTCAACAAAGGCTTCCACAGGTTAATGGTACTGTACCCATCACGCTGCTCTTTCACTGAGAGGCTTTTCTTCTACTCCTGTGTTTCCCCACTCCTCTCTGGAACTTGCTTTTCCAAAAGCCTTCATTATTTCTCTGCGGTTTCTGTCGTCTGCTTCCATTTACGGTCAATCTCTTTCAAATTCACGGTCCTCCCATAGGATGCTCCCACAGACATCCCGCTTGTTCACTCCCAGACAGGTTTTCTAATTAAGCAAATTGGCAGCAGACCTAACCCACACAGTTTCCCACACAGCGAGACACTCCCCAACTCCATTTCCTGTACTCCCATCACCATTTTTTGGGGAGGATTCAAGAAGATGTTAACCCATTGTTCAAGCAGTGATGCAGCCATGGGGGCTTTGGGGTTGTGCTCTAAAGCAGGGTCAGGGGAGAGGTGGTGGAGATCAAGATGCAGAAGACTATTAAGATGAAGACAGAGATGAAGCCTGAGATGATGGAGATGGAGGTGCTCGCCCTGTTACCGCCCCAGCTCAACCCCAACTGCAAACAGCTGTGAGGAGTTTTCCTCTTTGCTATGCTTTATTGCAGTTGGGCTTTATCTTCACTATAGATATTGCAGATAAAATGCACAGGAAAGAAATATCAGCAAGAGAGCATTTAAATCCTGTGAAACAGAAGGATTCACCACGTCTCTTTGAATATAAAGAATTAATAAAAAGAAAAAAATAGTATAGAGGGTGCCATATTTTTTGTAAAAGCAAGAGAACACATCCTTCTATTACCTCAGTGCAACACTCAATATTATTGTTTCACCATCTGATTTCTACTGCTCCTTTTGGGGAACTACTTAGGCATTGTATCTCCAGGATTGTTCTAATGGTATCGATATTATCGGCACCGATACTAGTGTCAACTTTACATATCTCACTGGTGAGAAATTCTTAATAATCATTGCACCAAAAATATAATAGCTTTGATTATGTGAAAGCTTCCCTGTAGAAGATGTTTTCTCCTGCCCAGGAAGGAGCCCCATGGCTGCCTTCCTTCTGCCCCTCTGCCTGGGCCAGGTCCCCAGGAGGATAAACCTCAAAAGCCGGATGGACAGACCTGCAAAGAGCTGATTTTGTCTCAGAGTGCTCCGAAAGGAATGTCCAACTCCATAACACTATGTTCTCAGCAACCTCCTAATCCTTGCAAGCAGTTTATGTCACTACCCCTGTCAAACCTCTCCACCATCAATCACCAGCGAAGTGTGTGATCAGCGTAAGAAACTAAATAGACCGGTCAGATCTGGGCAGTTTCTTTGTAGGGGACCAAGCCACATAATTACCTTTTCTCTCCATGGGAAATGCATTTCCTTTGGATTATCCTAATGAAAAGAAAGGCTTTAAGGGAGAAGGGGAGGTTAGGATGGGTATCAGGAAAAATTTCTACACCCAAAGGGTTGTGAAGCCTTGGCAGAGGCTGCCCAGGCCAGTGGTGGACTCCCCATCCCTGGAGGGATTTAAAATCTGGGCAGACGTCGTGCTGAATGACATGGGTCAGTGGTGGGTTTGTCAGTGTTGGGATAATGGTTGGACTCAATGATCCTAAAGGTTCCTTCCAACCAAAACAATTCTATGATTCTATAATTTATACTGTTAGGTATGCAACTGAAGCTTAAAGTACTCTATACATACGCTACAGAGACTTGATATGAACTTAACACTTCAGGGAATATGAATTGCTCCTTCATCTGTCCCAGCTGCAGAAAAGACAACTTTCTCCTAAACCAGATGCCACATGAACACGCTTGGGAGACTTACACCTTTCCATTGGGCTTTTGCATTTTGCCAGCTAATGAGCTCCCAGGGAAGAACATCCCTTTTGGAAGCAATTTTTAACCGCTTTATTGTCTCCAGAAACCCCAACCCCAGGCCTGCTGGCTGTTGGAGTAGGTGACAACCCACTCATGCTCATGTACCGTGGTTCTCCAGCCCGGGCCCTGCTGCCTGGCACTGGCCGTGCGTCCCGGCAGCACTAGGTGGTGTTGCAGAGTAGTTTTGCTCTAAATTAGTGAAAAGGCAAAGTTTTTTTTTGTACTGGTTTCATCTAAAACTGTCTCAGGCAGGGGTGTTTATATCAGCCAAGCCTTCCCAAGATTTTAAAAGTTCATTCAAAACCTGCTGCTTGTGGCTTTGCCCAGCGCCAGCCTCAGCAGGAGGAGGTGGTACCTGAGCATCCTCCACTCCCCGTGTACCTGGGCATGGGGTAGGGGTTAAATGAGTATACACATTACTAATTACTCTCTCCAATAACTAATATTTTCTATAGCCTCAGAGAATTTTGAATCTGTTATTCCCAGACCAAGAACTGAAAAGCTCCAGAGAGGATCACAGTACTCCAGGAATTTTCTAAATGTCTGGATTTAGGTTCATTTTCTCAGTGGATGGATAGAAACTACACACGCTTCCTGACCTGGAAGATCATAATTAGCACTCACTTGGGATATTTCAAAGTAATTTTGCTATTTTGAAAGCTAAAAATACCAGCTGCTTCAAGGATGCCTTGTTTGGATGCATCCAGAAGAAATACATAAGATGTAAGGAGAGCTTATGCCATGTGAATTTGACTTTTCAAAAGCCCATGCAGTGTAAGACACATCCAATGAACGTGAACACAGAAAAGAAAGTGGGAATAATGATACTTGCTCTCTTTTGTGAAGTGCTTTTTTATAAAAGCATTATGTAAGGGCTTAGACATACTAAGAGTGCTTATAGTGAAATAAATTGAAAATCCTGAATTATTTCAGTCCCTTGCAGTGCCACAAATTGAATGCAGTTTCTATTAAAGCACATCTCAGGAAAAAAAAATATATCCTGTGAAAGCTGGCTACCTACAAGATATTTATTAGAAACGTGCTTCTAGGAAATAATTCTCTTTGCCATAAACTCTAGAAATTCTCACAGGATTCACTGGGTGGCTCAGTCTGACGTGCTCGGTCTTGACTAGTTGAGAGCAGTCAAACCTTGTGTCTGTTTCCATTTTTGTAGTAATAGGGTAATTTTAACTATAGTGCTTGTTCACAGTAGAAAATGTTCCTGTGGCATACAGCACTAAAACCTCCTACTGTGAAGATTTGGCACTTAGGCTATCACCATTAAAATCTTATTAATTCTAATTATTATGCCATTCCCCGAAGAATAAACCATGTTGCATCTTCATAAAGTACATAACGGGTACCTATTTCTGTGCTCTCCGTTAATTCTAACACATGGTATTTGCTTTCACTCCTACTTTCCACCTCCTCTCCTGCCCCCCAGCTCTCACAGCCAACACCACGGTTTTCTGCTGCCTGACTTCCAGCCCCGGGGCCACCGCTGCATTTAGTGATGTTTATGGGCATTCCCTGGTGGGGAAGAGGGTTTAGTGGGGTTTTATGTTGGGGTTTGGGTTGTGGTTGGGTTTTTTTAATATCATTGAGCGTAATAATATCCACATCACAAACACCACAAGACAGTATTTATAATTTATGGGCGGTTTTTGAGGGGTTTTTTGATTGTTTGGTTGGGTTTTTTTTTGTTGTGGTTTTTTTTTTCCCAGCTAAGGGTAAATTGTGAGTATCTCATCCTCCCAGCCACACGCTCACACCCAGCCTGCCCAAACGCTGCTTCACCCCCCTGCCCCTGAGACTGTGTCCCATCGCAGGCAGCTATAAGGGACCTATTTGGGAATTTCCTCCACTGGTAAAAAAAGAGGCACCTTTGATAGGGAACATATTGCTGGAACTGTGCAACATTCTACTTCAACCTACAAAAGATTTCCCTGTTACATATTTAAGCATAAAAGTATAAAACATATACATATAATTTATATTATTTTATCTGTATTTTATATATCCTTTCAAGACATGCAAATTATGCACTTACCGATCCTTTGTATAATTCTATGTGCACGAATAGCCCTGATGAAATTAGTGCACACAGTTGAGAATACATTTAATTACTCTCCCGGCTCAGGCTTGCTGTGCAAGGTGCAAACCCAACTACTGTCGCTGCTCGAAAACAATTCCCTGGACCTTAACTTATATGGAGCCATTGGATTTTTTTTTAAAATCAGAGTTGCTTTTGTGCAACCAGGGTTTTTTTTTTCCTTCTTATGCAGCATTTTAAGGCTGGGCAGGGGATGCCAGGGCAGGGGCTGCATCCACCCTGGCCTCAGCAGCATCCCAAGGAGGGGACCAGCCGTGCCCTGTCCTGCCCTCTCTGCTCAGAGCCCACGAAGACCAAAGGAGCCCAAGCTTTGCAAGGACAGGGAACAGATCTCAGCCTCCTGTTGGAAAAACTCCATAGGAAACACCTCCAATACTTCTAAATCACCCCTGTTTTTCTGTGGCTGTAACGCTTTGTCACACCATACACTTCCATACAGTATCGGTCCATACAGTGAATTAACAACACCTTTTTGACAAAGTGCTATCTCCTGCCACCGTCGCCGCGTGATAAAGGTACTTCTACATTTTTCATTATTCAAGCACACTCCCAAGCACCCAGAATGAGCAGTGAAATACTTAATGAGACATTTATCTAGTCTATGTATTTTACATTTTGCTGATAGTATAATGAGGCAGAGGTACTGAAATGAAACATCCCTAACATTTCACATAATTTTCCACTTCCACTCCACCATTTTTAGTATTGCTTTTGGGTTTTTCACTGTTCGATGTTTTGAACTTTATCATCGCTATCAATAATCACTATGTCAAATGCAACACTCTGCTACGCTTTTTTGGCTGAAAGAAAGCCCCACCATTTATCTTCAAGCATATTAGGAAGATGATTGCAGTCTAATAAATATAGCATCAATTTCTCATTCACTTGCAGTAGCTCATGTAGATGTTTTCCCACTATTGTTGCTGTATTTTTTAGTTGCTCAAACCTTTATCAAAGCTATTAAAAATGTATCCTTCACTGTTCCTGGGAAGCTTTTTATGCCTGTTTATGCCCGTCTCTGCTTTCCATGGAACCCCACACACTCGAACACCGGAAGATTTTGAGTCTTTAGTTTTTCAGTGATGTCCTAATTAAAGAGAAACAAGATTTATGGGGAGATACAGTTTATTAGACTAATTCAGCTTGCTGAAAAGCAGCCAACTTGTTGGGCTCACAAGTCCTCGTTTAAATCCCTGTACTTAATGTAACTGTTTATGAATTGGTATTTTCTTTGACTGCTTCTTAATATTATTTATATTGATCGTACAGTTTATTTGTGTGACAATCCTAAAGAAGGTCAGAGAATATCCATACAACCATATATTTTACTTATACGACGCTCTCATCTACACAAAGAGCACTGAAGATTTCCTTCATGTGAAAAATTATATTGAGTAGTCACGGCTAGGTCTGAATCTTTCTGAAACTGGCAGAATCTTTCAAAACTCACATGCCCACTATCTGGGTTTTTTTCAGTGTGTTTTCCTGTGTCGCAGGGTACATTTTTATTTAGTACAGACATATTTTCTGAATGTAGTCTAGTACAGGATAATTAGTTAACTCTTCTGTGTGTCCTGTAAAGCCCAACGAAATCTGTTGCTTTTTAAAAAGCTTTGCTAAAATATATGCATTCATGCAGAACTATTACAGTTTAATTTTTTCTAGAGTTTCTTGGCCATTATTTAGAATTCTTTCCTCTGACAGGTTAGTAATTTCTGTGGCTGACACCCAAAATCTCACAACCTGCTGAATCACATGAGCACAGCAAAGGCAACCAGAGGCATCAGAATGGTTTTTCCTGGTGGTGCTCACACGTTTCCTCTGCGCTAAGTCCAACACGAAGAGAGGTTTCTTCCCTGTTTTAAAAGAAACCGACCCTATGCCCTTCAGGCACTACCCTCTTCAAATCCCCTGGAACACCACAGGAAAGAATAAATGTGCATCAGAGTAAGAAGTCAGAAGAGTTTGTATATTGAAAATATGCCTGTTTCCGTATTGAAAATAAGGAAGATTTGAATTTTTAATTTTTATATTCATGTATTATTCCTGCATAGGAATATTCCTACTCTACGCATTTTTTTATTTGAAAATGATTAGAAGAAAGTAACTTCTAAGAAGAAAGGAAAAGATGGTATCTCTGATTAAAGTAATTAAACTCATCTAGAATATCGCATTTATTTTCTATTATCCTGTTGTTTGGAAATATTTCTCAGCCTTGTCTTCGCATCTCCTGATAAAAAACACATTAGTCTCCCTTTCTTTTTCTAATCTACTGGTACAAATATCAGACTTATAAAAATGATTGCTTCTCCCCAGGGGAGTCCTTCATAAGCCTGATGGCACCCCCCGGATTCGCCCATTTCCCAAATGTAATCCCATCCGCCCATAAAAGCCCGTTTGATTTAATCCCATCCACCCGTTCAGCTGCGGAGAATCGGCGAGGGCTTTGGCGTGGGGCGGGAGCCGCCAGCGCCGGGAAGGCTGATGGTGCTGACACATACCATGCCTTTGTTTGCTCGGGAAAAACAGCAAAAATTGTAATGTCTATCCTCCTACAGCAACGAATTATGAGCAATTATTAAATAGGGATAGGATAAAACAATTACTACGCACTGCAGTAATCAGTGATATTGCTCTGGCAAATAGTAGCTGTAGGGTTAAGGCAGCATTGGAAGAAGGGAAGGGAGGTGCAAGATGGAAGGGAAGGGAGGTGCAAGACATGGAGTGCAAGGGGAAAGGAAATTCCCAAACTGGTTGTGTCCCCAGGACTGGGTCTTGCTTACGTCTGAGCCAGGACCAACAGAAAGCCCCGCTCCTTTCTAAAGTACTCCTTAAATTACAGGGAAGTAAAGGCATCAACCACTTAAAGCTACTATATACTGCTGGAAAACATGGAGCATCTTCAATGTCAGTATAAAAAACAAACTCAAAATCTCAACAAACAAAAGAAACAATGCAAAACTAAAAGACCACAAAGAAATTAAAAAAAAAAAAAATCAAAAAAACCAAACCAACAATACCAGGCAGTACAGAACAGGAAAACCTTCTCACATTGCATCACAAGCTGTTAATGGCAATCACCAGGATCATAAATTTCTCTGTCCTCAGCCTTCATAAGACAATGTCATGGTCTGGCATCTGTAATGAACCCAATTTTCACCTTTCTGTGCCAGAGAGCATGTTTGCAGCACAGCAAGTATTATGCCACATTGGAGTAGTTCATCATCTTCCTCCAAAGCCCCACCATGTTTTTCTGGAGCTTTGCAGAGGTGCAGGAGCCAACACTGAAGATGTTGGGGGAGTAGGGATTAGTCCCAGCACAGGCTGAGCAAGAAGAAATCCCTCCCTTACAACCCAGTGCTCTCTCTTACAAACCTGCCCTTCTGGTAGCGTGCACCGAAAAGGCTTCCTTTGTGAGAAAGATCACCACTATTTTGGTGTGAACTCCAGTCAATCAGAGCATGGACATGTTGTGGGATAAGTGGGATGGCTTTCAAAAAACCCATTTTCAGCCAGATGCAAAGCAATCCAATTATCAGACATGTCTTTGAGTAATTACACTGCAGTGAGCTAACAGAATCCAGTCTTAAAGAACTGCCAGGCGTCCGTCCTGAAGCACAAATTTCATGACACAGTCCTTCAAATAATCCTCTGTCCACATAGAAAAGCCCGACTGTAATTTTGGGGCACCATTTTTCCTCAGTAAGTGCAGTTCTTTACTATCACAAGATCTACAGCTAAAAAAAAAATAAATAATAGACAATGGCTTTGGCCAAACTCAACATGCTTCTGCAGTGAGGGCACTCGAAAAGTTGAGCCACTCTAGTAGAATGAGATTGCCTTTGAAAAGTTCCAGCTCACCATGGGATAAAGCCATCTTTCCATTCTCCTCTGACACATACAAAGTAATCTTCTAAATAATTTTTTTAAGCATTTGACACTTTCAACAAATGGATTTTACTATTTTTTTCATCATACATTTTCCACATACTGTACCCATACTTTCCATTCCAGTAAATAGATTATTAATCTTGTTAGCATAAAAGGACAGCTTTTGTAGCCCATTTTGAATATGCTCCAATATAATGAATTATAACTAAAAATCCTGAAGCACCCAGATGACAGGCAAAGATTACCACATCTGTGAGGTTCTGGTTATAAAAATGCAAGTTAATTTGCTGGAGTGTCATGTATTTAAGCCCACTGCTCATGTTTAAGTTTATTTGGTTATATCCTAGTAATTTAGGTCAACCGAGTCAAATAATACAATGACACCGGACTGAAGTCTAGAAGGTTTTTCGCCTCCTGTCTTAGCTCTTCATCTCCAATTGTCAACACACTCCAAACTTCACTATCGCTGTCAGAATTGACATTGGAATCTGCAGCAGTATTTGTCTTAATCCAATATTTGTCTCATTCCCACTTCTTACTCTCAGTATTTGCCTTATTCCCGGGTGTTTTAATTTTTGTGTTTGTCGTATGACTTCCCCGTTCCCAAAGACTCATCTGATCTGGTTTCTTCTCATTGCATCTGTAAATGATGGTGCAGTGCATGCATGTGTAATGCAGGGCACCGTGGGCGGGGGGATAACTCTGAACACCGAGCTGCCGAGGTACCAACCCCACTTCCACTGGCCCCTCTTGCTGCCCCCTTTTCGCTCTCCTCTTCCACGTGTTGTGGTTTCCCCGAGCAGATCACATGAACAGTGATCTCGTTAGCCAAGCCCTAATGAGACAAGCCAAAAGCAGCGGGTCCCCTCTCCCAAGTAGCATGGGAGCCCCAAAAGTGCTCACTGAGATGGAGCCCCAGGGGTCAGAAGAGAGAGGAACTGGGTGGCTTTGTTAATGAGTTTATGATGAGGCCACCATTTCCTAATCATGGCAATCAAGTAACACCAGTTCAACAAGCCCCTGCCTTGTCCTCTCCATCCTACCTCTCCATCATTCCACTAAGGAAGTGACACTCATCACCCAAATCCAACACAACAGCCCAGAAGAGGAGGAGCAGGGGAAAAGAAGAGAAAGGAGGGAAAAGAGATAGAGACATGAAGAAGAAAGAAAAGAGGTGATGAGAGAAATGAGAGATAAAAGGAGAAATAAGACTTTATTCTTAGGTCATGACAAAGGTAAGACTCAAAACTTAGAATCATAGGATGGTTTGGGTTAGAAGGGGCCTGAAAGCCCCTCCAGTGCCACCCCCTGCCCTGGGCAGGGACACCTCCCACCACACCAGGTGGCTCCAAGCCCTCTCCAACCTGCCCTTGAACCCTTCCAGAGATGGGGCAGCCACAGCTTCTCGGGGCAACCTGGGCCAGGCTCTCACCACCCTCAAGAATTAATATCTAGGGGGGGAAAACCAAAAAGGGGAAGGAGGAAGACAGAGATAAAGAAGGAGGAGACAGATGCTACCACTCCAGCTGTAAAAGCTTCTCTCCAGATTAATAGGCTGAAGACACAAAGACAAACGTCTCATCTCACCGACTCTTCACACAAACCCACCTACTGAAAAGCTGACTTATTCACAAGGCTTGAAATCTAAAAGGTATGCGATGCCTGAGACGTTTATTTTACAGAACACATGCGTGAACATGACTTGACTCATGTTCACACATTTCTTGTGGGAAGTGGCTCCTGTGGGAGTTGCTTCCCGCGGATCTAAATCTGCTTCAGGTCACCTGCAGAGGAACCTGCTGGATTCCTCCACGCAAGGTTCTGATGACACCGCACCAAAAGGAACCGAGATTATGAGTTTTGTGCCAAAACTTAGTTAGCTAACTAACTAACTGAGTTAGTTCTTGGTCTTCTACTCCATTAAATCTGTGTCAGATTGTGCAGTAGTGATGAATAGCATAGACTTTCAACCCAAATAAAAGGATTTTTGCTATCTGTTGTGTGATATGTCTTGCCAAATCAGTTCCATCTCAGTTATTGGCTGTATTATTATTATTATTATTTTGCTATTGCAATTAGTATTTCAGGGTACTGTAATACCTTCGAGAGAAAGGTCATTCCTTTGACTAGAACAGTTATAGAATGAAAGGATAGAGAAGATGAGGGAATGGAGAAAAGAGAAAGGGAGACATGAGCAGTAAGAGGAGAGAGCATCTGCTGGTGACTGCATTGCAAGAAGACACAAAATTCTACAAGCTCCCAAACTTTGAGGTGCTTTGAGAGGGGAGTTACAGGGTGCAATAAAGCACCTGCCATAATTTATGTGGCTTCAGTAAAAGATACATCCCCACAAATTGGAAGTTTAACACCTAGTTTAGCCATAGCCCAGTATTACTTGTTTCTGCTGTTTATTTTAGGGGTCTCTAGGGGTTTTGGGGTGTTTGTGGTCTCATATGACCTGAGACTATCCCAGTTGGTCCGTAGCTGTGCTCCTGAACACAACATGCTTGTGACACCTCAGGGGACAGTCATCTGAGGGGACACAGTCTTCTGGAGGACCAGCCCAGCCCCGAACAGCTAACAGGCTGAGGTTTAGCTTCTTTTCCCTTTTGCCAGGACTGACAACGTTCTTGCAGAAGTTTCTGCCTGAGCCCTAGATCTTAAAAAGCTTAATTCTGCCTGGAATGGTCAGTTTTGCTGTCGCCGATGCCAATTTCCTGGAGAATCAGCACATAATGCACGGAGTCTCCCTGTCCTTCCCATGCCTGCTGCTGCCCACACTCACCTTAAACATTTCCATCGTTACAAGCATGAAACAGTGATTGTGCCAACGTGTTGACTTCTCTCCTCAAACTGGATGGATTTTTACTGCCGCTTTTTGGATTCCTGAGCTCAAATGCTGCAGTAATAATAAAGAAGCATTAATGTTATTAGCCAGTATTTTCCCCTTTGGATGTCATTTAATACCCTTTTCTCTCTCTCTCTCCCCTCTTCTCATCTGTCTCAACACAAATCATAGCTCGCTTCACATACTGAGGAGCAGGCTGAAGAGCCTGGCAGTGAGAATTAATTGACAGAAATGACAAAAGGCTTTTTTTTCCTGTATCTAAAATACTCCGCAATATTGCCAAACTGGAAGTTCTTTTAGGAGTTGTTTTTTTTTTTTTTAAATTAAAAAAAAAAAGAAAATTAAAAAAAAAAAAGAAAATGAGAAATGACCTTAACAAACCAAGGAAATTCTGCGCATCACTCCCTCTCTTCCTATTGAGAGAAGCAGCGCTGCCAGAATACACAGTACAATACGTCACGAATTCACATGCATAAGCATTTCGAAAATCCTTCTTGGACAAGGTTTCTATTTAATTGGCTTAAAAAGCCACTCTTCTCCCACACAGTCTTATGCAGAGCCATCTGTGCAGGGAATTAGCAATCTGGATAAATAGTCTGTGAAGGAATCCGCCCTGCCTGGCGCGGCTGGACGTTGGGGAGCTGAATTCCAGCAGTGGTGCTGACCGCTGCTCTGAGCTCGCCCAGGGGCCCCCAAAATCAGTTCACATGAAGTAAAAGGGCTCACTCGGAACTCAAGCTGGACTTGAAAAAGCCACTTAGATGCCGGGACCTAAGGGTCTGAGCAGGGAGCAAAGACATGGGGAAGGGCCGAGGAGCAATTTCTTTGTAGCCCTTTTGGTGTGGATGTGAAAACTTGTGATCTGCAGGTCTTGGTTTGTTTGAGATAAAGAGGAATTAGGAAGAACACCACCTTGTTAATTAAAAATTAAACAGAGTAAAGATCACAGAGACCCTGAGAAGACACTACAGAATCACATGGGGATGGAAGGGACCTCTGGAGATCATCCAGTCCGACCCCTGCCAGAGCAGGTCCACCCAGAGCAGATTCCACAGGAACATGCCCAAAGGGATTTTGAATGTCTCCAGAGCAGGAGACTCCACCACCTCTCTGGGCAGCCTCTGCCAGGGCTCTGCCACCCTCACAGCAAAGAAGTTCCTCCTCAAGTTTAAGTGGAGCTTCTTATATTCAAGTTTGTGCCCATTTCCTCTTGTCCTGTCCCTGGGCACCTCTGAAAAAAGACCGACCCCATCCTCCTGACACCCACCCTTTAAGCATTTACAGGCATCAATCAGAATTGCTATTGGGCACTGCCTTGCAATCACATCTTGTTTCTAATATCCCCAGTATCATATCAGTTCTGCTGCCAAGCCAGCCCGGCATGCAGAGACAGAGGCTCCTGCTCCAGCACATGGACAGGCAGTCTGGATGTCGAACACAGTGAAAAAACAAAGACTATAACCAAAAACAACTTTAAAGGCTGTTCACAGTGTATTTTGCAAGCCTTTGATTAGAGCACTGAAAATTGCCAGCAAGAAATGTGCTGGATTCGGTGTTGTCATGTGAATAAGAGGGTCAGTATTTCAGGTTTTTTACTCTCTTTCTGATTTTTACGTGACCAGTTGTGAAAACCTCTCCATCCTGGCTGTTGAGGCTGTAACACTCGGTTACACTTCAGCTCCTGCCACTTTCCCAGCGAGACATTCCCATCCAGCGCGCGAGACTCCGCCGGCTCCCGGGAGGACCAGATGGAGCTTGCCTCGAGAAGAGCGGTGGCAGCAGCAGGGTCTCACTCCCCTTCTAGGGTACGGCGCGTATTTAAGTGTGTCTGAGCAAAATCCTGGGGGCACGCCCTGGGGATTATTCCCCAGATTTGAGATGGGAGGAAGCACACACAGCGCAGGATGACACGGGAGGGCTCCTGGTGCCACCCTACAAGTTGCACCACCTCCAGGACTCCTGGGGTAATGGTAAATGGCTCCATGGGGGGCATATTATTACAGGCTGTATTCAAGGGATTTTCTGCCCACTTAACAGGAAAAAACTTTCTCTGGGCACTAGTATTATCACCATTGCAGTGTGACGCCTCTCAAATTATCACCGTAGTGTGATACCCCCAGAATATAATTTTCAAAGCAAGATTTCCAGAATCATAGATTGATAGAATGGTTTGAGTTGGAAGGGACCTTAAAGCCCACCCAGTGCCACCCCCTTGCCCAGGTTGCTCCAAGCCCCCTCCAACCTGCCCTTCAACCCCTCCAGGGATGGGGCAGCCACAGCTTCTCTGGCCAACCTGGGCCAGGCTCTCACCTCCCTCACACCAAACAACTTCTGCCCCACATCTCAGCTCCATCTCCCCTCTGTCAGGGTCAAATTCTTCCCCTTCCTCTTGGGGCTCCCCTCCTTCATCATAAGTCTCTCCCCAGCTTTCCTGGAGCTGCTTTAGCGACTGGAAGGCTGCACTCTAAGTATTTTTTAACATGTTAAATATCAGCCCCCCCCCCCCCAACCTGTTGTGAGCCACGGCTGTGCCTGAAGTTTCTCCAGCTTTGCAGACCCTAAGGTGGAGACCATTCTTAATTTCTGAGCCATCTCTCACATCCACATCCCCTTTGTGCCCCCTCCTGCCATTCCCATACCAGCATGATGCTCCCCTACCTCAGTCCGAGGGAGTAAAAGTATCAGATGCCTGCTATCCAATCCAATCTCCCCAGCGGACACTAAAAGGATAATAAAAGGATAATTTACTAGTATTCATTCAGATAATCCATCTTGAGCAGATTTTGAGCTATCTGCATATGCCTAATTAAGATTCACTGCAGAGCGTCTGCTGTCGGTGCCACGGCAGCTTCCCGGCGCGGTGCGTGCCGGGGGGGGCCCCGCTCGCCCTCCCCTGCGGCCACCCCCAGGACGGGAGCTTTCCCCTCCGTGGGAGCAAGGTGCCCCCAAAAAGAGCGGGTCAGCTGCAATTTGAGAATTTGCAGAATTTTTCAACATCAACAACGGGGAAAAAAAAAAAATTAAAAAAAAAAAAATCTTTTCTGTGTTAGCAACAATTTCAAAGAATATACCCCTAAGGGAGTCATCCTTTCAGCGATATAAATTACTTTAAAGGGGGAATCAGCCCAGGCAATTAGACCTTTTAGAACAGGTGACCACCCTCCTACATATTAAATCTTCGAAGGCAAAGATGCCTTCTCCTGTCCCCAGCCACGCAGGGTGCTCGGAGTGTCAGTAAACATACAACCATAATTACATGAGCTGCCTCATTTCACTAGAATCTTTTCAAGATTCATCATCTGCGCATTGATTTTGGATGGTGGGACTGCACGCTTCCCTCTTTTGTTAACATGTTTTTAAACAAGATTTAACCTCGCAAAGATAATTTGTTCCTCAGGATTTTTGTCGACATGGTGGTGACAAACTCTGCAGGGTCCATGGATTTAGAATCACAGAATGGTTTGGGTTGGAAAGGACCTTCAAGATCATCGAGTTCCAACCTCCTACCCTGGGCCGGGACACCTCCACTAGAGCAGGTTGCTCCAAGTCCCATCCAGCCTGGCCTTGAACCCCTCCAGGGATGGGGCATCCACAACTTCCCTGGGCAACCTGTTCCAGCGCCTCACCACCCTCACTGTAAAGAATTTCTTTTCTTTTTAGAAAAGAATTTTCTTTTCTTTTTGGTGGTGCCACCATCAGGGCACTTGCCCTTTTCCTCCAACCTGATTCTCAAACCTCCCTTTTACCTGCAAACCATCTTTCAGGTCAATCCCACAGAGATGGGGTCAGTTACAGAGCGGTTTATTATACTTACTCCCCACATTGTTTTGCTAAGACAAACAGTTTTGAGTTAGGAAATGGTATCTCAAAGTTTTTTGGTCTTGATTAACTGGTTTTTTAGAATATAAATTATTTTCATAGAATGGTTTGGGTTGAAAAAGACCTTAAAGCCCCCCAGTGCCACCCCCTGCCCTGGTCAGAGACACCTCCCACCACACCACCTTGCTCTAAGCCCCCTCCAACCTGCCCTTGAACCCCTCCAGGGATGGGGCAGCCACAGCTTCTCGGGGCAACCTGGGCCAGGCTCTCACCACCCTCACACCAAAGAACTTCTTCCCCACATCTCAGCTCCACTTCCCCCTCCTCCTAGGGCTCCCCTCCCTGATCCAGAGTCCCTCCCCAGCTTTCCTGGAGCCCCTTGAGGGACTGGAAGGGGCTCTAAGGTCTCCCCAGAGCCTTTTCTTCTCCAGGTTGAAACCCTCCAACTCGCTCAGCCCTCTCCCAGCAGAGGGGCTCCAGCCCTCCCAGTATCTCCGGGGTCTCCTCTGGCCCCACTCCAACAGCTCCATGTCTCCCAGAAGTGTCCATGGCTCCTGCTCCAAAATCAGGGCAAGTCACACAATCCAAACACCACTAATTCTGCCTATTGTAAGCATCTCTGATCTCAGCAGCTGAGGACAATTGAGCAATGTTTTTCCAACATACCACATCTTTGCAATATCCTAAAGAGGAAATAAATAAACACACTGGTGTTGGAGGGATCAGACCCGGTGGATGAATGGAAGTTGAAGTGCTTGAGACCAAGTTGAAGGAGATAACAATTACCAGCAAGTCATTACTTAAAAACAGGATAATTTTTCAAGCAAGCATGAGTGCATCTGCACATTCCCAGCAAGCAAATACGTTTGAAAATTCTCTGAACTGGAAAAAAACATTGTGAATCCTGACCATATGCTTTTCTCTAACTGTATTTTAAAAAATATTTGCCTAGTCCTATAATCTCAAAAGTGAAACACGATTTTGAGCTTAACCGTATATCAATGCTTAGATGTTTAGCCCATGGCTAAACAAGATTTTCCTGTTCACAGTTATGATTTCGTGTTTTGCCGTAATAAAAAGCCTCAGTAAAAATATAGACGTTCACAGTGCAAGTACCGTCATATCATTAGTTTATAAATAAACATGGATTACATTAAAAAAAAAAGAAAGTCTTGAGGCATACTGCCAGTGTCCCAGTGCAAGGTCTCACGACAACCCGGCTGCCATCGGCGCGCTTTCAATTGCCAGTGAGCAGGTGGGCAGGAGAACAAGGTTTCCTCCCAAAGCTCAGGAAGACGTTCTGGAGATGAGCACACCAGTGTTCCCCACGCAGGGGGGCTCTGTCCCACTGCTTCCCCTGGCCGAGCAAACCCACGGCACCATGCAGGGGTTATAGAGACAGAAGAGGTTGCTGCGTTCAACAGGTTCACGTCAATATCCCCAGGAACACCATTTTTGTCCACTTTACATACACAAGGTGTTTTGTTTGCTTTATCTCCATAACCTACGGAGTCCCTGGCATCACCATCCCTACCAGGGCACCGGGATACAATGTTCTGGCTTTTCCTTTCCATCATTCCTTCCATCACCCAAAACGTGCCTTTGGACAACTCCTTTCTCCCGGTGAGGAAGCCCCACCAGGAATACACGTTGAACTTCAAGTTCACCCTTCCCAGCAGAATTCTAACCTTCCAATCTATTTGTTCCCCTTCTCTTGCAGGGTGGGTGCTCTTCGCTTGTCACTTCTTTGGCTGGGAACTGTCATTTGTTTACGTTTCTTTTTGTCCCCAAGTGCCATGAAATGATGCATCATTCAACACCAAGGTGCGAGTAAATGACAATGTAATGGCAAAGCTAACTATGCTCCAACAGTAAAAGAAAAAAAAAATCACTAATCAAAGTCTTTCAAATTATATGGAATACTGACAGCTTTTTACGCTGTTTTAATTAAGTACACTGTAATTTAAACCACTGAACCATAACAACCCAACGTTTAGTGTTATATCCCTAGGAGAACTTTAAAAATATGCATAATTCTGCCCGGAAGGTAATTGAGGGATATTTTTGGGGTGGTGGGGGTAATTAAAGGTTATACAGGAGAGTAATAGGAATTTTACTTGGGTACTGATAGTGTTAGCAACTGTGCTAAAACCTCCTCGGGAAAGTGATTCATGTTCCCGGCTGAGTTTTCCTCCTGTTATTTTTAAAGGCGGCGAAGGCTGGGGCTGAGCTCTGTCAGCTCCTGGAGCCCAGTAAGATGCTGAGGGGCACATTTTCCTGGCGCCGCTGCCTGTCCCTGGCCAAAATAACGTGATGCTCTCAGAGAGATATGAATTGATTCCTCCCCATCGGCTGGGTAAGAGAGATGCTTCCCCCACGGCTGCATGAGGGCCCTGTCACCCAGGAGGAGCGGAGGAAGGGATGAGGCTTTTGGGGGATGGTGATGGATGAGCTCCAGGGGAGGAAGGCAGGGCAGCCCCCCCCCAGGAAAGCAGCCCCCAGGTCCCTCCCAAGCAAGGGAAGGGTCTCCCAAGCTCTGTTGGGTGTCTCCAGGTCCAGCATCACCACAAAACCACCCAGCGATGCTGCCTGGGATGCTGGAGGAGCCCCTCAGACCCGTTTCCACCAGCTTTAGATGGGGAGGAAGAATATTATGCGAGGGGTCTTAAAGCATCGTGCCTAAAAACGCATCCCTGAGCACCCGCAATACATCATTTTGGGGGCAATATTTCCCATACATTAAAGGCAGGGAAGGTGCTGGCAGCCCCCTACACCTGACGGGCTGCATAGCTCTGACTGCCATGGTATGTACAGGGAGATGCAATGTGAAAAGTGGAAGATAATGTGCTCACACACTAATGGGCACTGAACTAGACACAGGCTCATTTTTCACATCATGTCATCTCTAAGGTTTGAATAAAAAGTAATGGCTAGAATGAGCCTGGATCTATCTCAGACATTATCATTTGCCTCCTCAGTTTTATTTGTGTTGACTTGTACAGTCTAAAAAGATGACAGTCTCCGGGCCCCCGGATCAGTCTGAGTGATAATACACAGCACATTACACTGCTGGTGACAGCTTCTGTTCTCCTCGCTGGCATATGAGCGCGGCGCATCTCCCTCCGTCATCTCAAATGCTATCAACTGACAGAATAAAGAATCTCGCGGAGGGGACATCACAAACCCTGTCTGTTATGATTTTATGAGATAAACTGGAGTTTCTAGGGTATCTTGTTCGGGAAATTAGTGTCAGTCAAACTTTGGGAGATTTTTTTTTTTCCCTTCCTTTTTTTTTTTTTTTAAAAAAAAAAAAAAAAGATAAATAGCAGGCTCTAGAAAAGTGGCTCTCTATTTATATTGCCACACAATCAAAGCCTAATTTGAAGTTGTGAAAAAAAAATATAACCATTTTAAAATAATAAACCTCTCATTGTGGTGAAGATAAAGGAAACACTTCTGATTTCCTCTGAGCATGACTAAAGAGCCATGCATACTGACCCCACTTTTAACACAGCAATGCGATAGAATATTTTTCTTTGGTTATATCAGTATTCTTTTACTCTAAAAACATCTGAAATTTCCTCATCAGCCAACCGCCCTAATCCTAAAAGTTGCTCAAGCCACTGCGTTCAACTATAAATTCATATAACCTGAGACTTCTCAGTTGAACCTTACACGCTCGGCCCCACAGGCATAATGCTTAATTAAGTGTAATATCCTTATTTAAGACAGGCATTCTCAGTAACCCTGGTAAGTGTTCCAGAAATTATTTTCAGAGATTTTTTAGTTACAGAAATGCATAGGGGAAAAAAATATTACCGAGATAATCTACAATCTCTGGAGGATTACTACCTTACAGAGATATGCAAAAAAACCCTAATTCTTTTGTTTAACCTGGAAGATAATTCTAAACCTTCAGCTAATGAATCCCAGTAGGTTAGAGGGGTTTTGGATTAAACTCCAGTTTGCTAATCCTGCTGCTGAAGGTTGGGGGGGAAACCCTGCAGCCCCATCCCTTCCCTCTGAGCTGTCCCCACAGGGCTGGGGACCAGTAGCCAGGCAGCCTTGCTGGCCCAGTAATGCCATACTGGGGATGCTGGAGATACTTCTACCTGGTTTGTCTTATATGCAACTGAGAAGTTGGTGTTGTTTTTTAGTTTTATTTTTGTAAAGCTGCCACTATTCTCTAAACCTACCAAGATGCTTTTCTTACACTTTCAAAAAATATACATTTCAGAATCATAAAAATTTACAAGTACTTGAACCATAATCTGCCAATTGTGGCAGCTGTTTCCCATGTAATTTCAGATACTTCTGTTATAATGAATGTGTCTCACTTGGCTGAAGTTCCTGTGAGTGTTTAACTCAGACTCTACGTGGCCCTTTTCAGACCGTTTCCCTGCTTTGAATTTCCTCTACTATCTAGGTGAAAAGATGCCACAAAACGTGCAAAATGAATAAGAGATACCACACTCCCTCCCACCTCTGCTTTAGCAGGATCTCTCTTTTAAAGCTGCTTCCACTTGCCACCAGGTAGATTTCTCACATCCCATTTGAGTGTTACATGTTATTTTATAAGGAATAGGAATTAAAGCCATAACAAAAGTAAAAATCACCAAGGAAAAGTGAAAAAACAGGAAGCAGCAGGAAGCGTAGGACTTATTTCTTCTACAAACAGTACTGGAGTGATATTTTTCACACAGTGTAAGAACCAGACCCATCGTGGACGCTGGATTCCACGTACGACCTCCTGCTCAAATGTGAACCTGCTCTTTTGGGGAACTTCTAGTAAATCTCAGAATCTTAGCATTGTTACTTACTTCCTCGGGCAAAGAAACAACCCTACACATACACGTGTGCAAGCAGGCCTGGAAAGCACAGGAGAATACATGCAAAGGATGAGAACACATTTGCTTCGTTAATACCAGCCAACTGGTTGGACTCTTTAATTGTGCCCAGCCCACCTTGCCAGCCCACAATTCACGTCCCACTACCATCCCCCTGGGTGGCACCCACAGCCTCAAAATTGGGGATCTTTACATTTTGTTTTCCTTTCTAAGCCTCATCCTTGAGGCCATTTAATCTCTGTTTGGATGAATAACAACCCCATCGAACAACAACACAAGGTTGTGTCCCAGGAAAAGCCAAACAGGGCTGCTGGTCCATCCCGTGGCAGAAGGGCCAAACTGCAGAAGGTTATATTTTAGGTGTGAGCTTTGCCTTCCTTAGGATTTTGTTCTCTTCTGGCCCTGGCTGCAGTCCTCCCTGGTGACCAGAAGACTTTTCCTCTATTTCACGCTTGGTGGTAGGTTCTGATGACCATTCCCTATGGCTGGTTGTGAAAGTGGGAAGTAGAAGGCATCAAGAAACAAAACACTGGAGGTCTGGCAGAGGAAAGAGCCACCAGAGGGTCCTCCACAGCCTGGGAAGGGCAGGTCAGTGGGGAGGAGGGATGCTAGGGTGATGTCTCCTCACATGTAGGTGGTGAGCTCCACCACTGTGTAGGGAACCTCTCCATCATAAAACAGGCACGGACACAGAGTTGTTGGTCACATCACCTGTTTCTCCACAAAGCTCCTTCGTGTTCCTCAGGGATTTGTTTCCCCTTAGGAGTCTGGCACCAAACCATATGAGCAGATGGAGGGCACTGAGGTAGCCAGGGGATGCGGGCAGAAGGAGCACGCTTCCCAGGAAAGCTGTCAGGAATCCTGCCTTCGCTTGGGGCCACCTGCCCAGAACAAAGCTGCCTACAAACTTCGGGGTTCCTTTCCCTACGGGGACCTAGGGGTGGGCAGAAGTGGTGATGGTGGTGACAGCAGCATGAGAACAACCCCACCACCAGTCCAGAAGAGAGGGTGTGAAGAACCAAGCAACAAACCTGGTGTTTCCCCAGTCCAAGGATGGGGGGAATTTGCCCCATTAAAGGAAACTTTGAGGTTTTTGCCTCATGTCAAGGGGCTTCCAGCCCTGCCAGAGGCTGAAGAGATGGTGGAGATCTGCTGGTGCTGGTGAGGCAGCACATTACATCTGCAGGGCCACCACCATATTTTATATCCAAGATTTCTCAAGTTACAAGGCAAGGCCAGTAATTAATGAGATGCAACTATTAAATAATGCCAGCAAGCAATTATATTTTAGAATTTTATGTATATATGTATATAAAAAAAATATAGAATTATATATATTTTAGCAATTATATTTTAAACCTCTATTTGCCTCAATAGTGAAATTAGCTTTTTAATCACCAACCAAAAAAAAAGAAAGCCATGCTTTTTTGAAAGATTCTCAACAGGTTTGAGTTCAATTTAGTTTGTAGTTCAGCTTCAGGGTTCTTCGTTTCCCTCCTCCATCTGAGGAGAGGGATAGAGAGAGAGAGAGAGAGGGCTGGTGGGGGCAAAGAGGGCCAGGTCTGGCACGAAGGGAAGGCTGAGAAGTGACTCAGACCCTCTGAAGGGAGAATTTTAGCAAAGGGTGTCCTCAAAGGCTGGCATTGCTATAGCAACGGTCCGGCGGTTTGCGGGAGCAGCCGTCAGAGGGATGCGAGCTGGCAGGTCAGTCTCTCTAGTTACTGCGGGAAGCACAGAGACATCTTAAGCTGGTGCTGAAAAAATACCCTTTTTCCGCACTTTTCCAGAGGCGAGTCCCATCCCATGCGCTGCAAGAGGTGAGAGAACCCCACATCCCGCTCTGACTTTCCCCGATTTTGAGATGGTTTATCCACATGGATGCGTTTTCACTACATGTGCAGGCACGAAAGGCTGGCATTCCCGGGAATGACAGAAAACGCAGAAAACTCCAAAAAAAATCTATTGCCCTGCCTGGTGGTTCCCCTCCTTTGGCACCTTAACCTCCACCCGGCTGGATTCCAGCCAGACAAAGAGGTAGAAGCCCCCAACAATGCGGTGCGGGATTACCTGCGGCCCTTTCCCCGGGGGAACCTCTGCTGCTATTTAGCTGATTGCAATTTCTCATCACAGCAATTCTCAACATCATCATTATCAGTACAGCAATCAAACACAAACAGGAGCTGGTTCTAAATGAGGGATGGATGGGTAATGAAATAATTGCTTTTCTTCGCAGCCCAGGGACACTCCCCAGCCCCCAAATACCTGACCTTCTTGCAGCGTGTCAGGTACAGGGGGGGTTCCATGTTTTACATCACTCCTGGATATATTACAGCCATAATTCTTGCCTTGCCCGAGGCACTGTAGAAATTCCAGATAATCTCTAACTGGGTGAATTTCCTTTGTATTTTTCAATTTGAAAATACACCCTATCCAAAAATCTGTATCTATTATTGCTGTTCCTGCGTGCTGCCCAATGCATCACCCGAGCAGCCTCTTCCTCTCACTGCAGACCATGAAGACTCATGATCCAGTCCTACCCATGATGGTGCTCTCAAATGTGCTCACTAGTGCAGTCCTGATAAGCAAAACATATTTTATCACCACAAAAAAAAATGTAAATCATTATGTGCCCACTTCAAGTACAGAGATTTATCTGATTGACGCTGCAACAGTCAGACTTTCAGCAGTCAACCCCAGATGAAAGAAATTTCCTCCCCAAAGGGAAGAATACCCACTACCTGTTGAAGCTAGGCATGCTAAGCACCCAGACATTCTCAAGCAGCACATTTCAGAAGACACCTCTTAATACTCCTAAAGACTTTTAAGGAATATGGGATTTAGATTTACAGCTACTTTTTAAAGTTAATTCCAATAATTTCTAATGATCCCTGTGTGCCAAGGGTCTTCATTCCCTGTTCCTCCCCAAAAGCTTTGTGTGCTCTGATTTTCTGTCACAGTCCAGTGTCTATGGATGTTTCTGTGAATTAAATGTCTTTGACCAAGCTGGGACCCATTGGGAGCTCTGGGAGTTGATGCTACAGGCTTTGATACTGCAACAGTCTGATGTGATTTACCCCAACATTTCCATCCTCATCCTTAACTTGGGCACCACACAAGCTCCTTGAGGTTCTTAGGACAATTTGTGGGTGTTCTCTTTGGGAGTACAGGGGTGGTTCCAAGGGCTCCTGTTTTCTTTACAGGTATTTATTTTGTTTTTAAACATGTGGAGGAGCAGGGAAAGGCTGACAGGGGTCTTTCTATTTTTCCTGACAGACCAGATGCAATAATCTGCCATACTGATGATTGGCTGAGTATAATCTTTGTATATTTTATATTGGTATTAGTATCAATAATTAACACTAATAACATTAAAACCCCAATATTTGGTCTTATTCTATTAAATCTATTTATATTTCAACTCTTGGATTTCATTGTTTTTTCCCCCGATTCCCCTTCCAGGGTAGGGAGGGGTCATTGGTTGAGAGAATAATTGTCTAAAAAGCAATAAGTCATTATGGGTTCCTAAAACCATAACAAATGGGTAGAGAGGGACCCACGGGGGATCGGCACACTGGGGGAGTGGTGACAGTGTGACCCAGGCACAGGGCAGCAACCACAGACACCTGCACCCAGTGGGTCACTCTGTCCCAATCCCACCACCTTGGAGAAGTTTCTTTCCAAGGGGCATCACGTTGGGTAGGAAGCAACCCAAGGGCAAAGCTGGAAGAGCAGAGGGGAGGTTTGGGATGTGCAGAGGGAAGGTGAGGGCTGTGGGGCAGGAGGATGCTCTTCTGGGAGGGCTCAGCCACCTCTGACCCCACCAGGCTGGAGGGGGTGCTCAAAACACTGGTGCCCACCCCAGGCTTGCCTGTGGGAAATACTTTTAGGCTCTGATCAACAAAGCACTTCAGTAAATGCTTCGTTTTGCAAGTGCTCCCGGGGGGAGGACCAGCTCCTCCTTCGTACCAGGAGCTCGCTCAAGTGCCCTGCTGAGTGGGGACCCTGCCACCCAAACACTCCTGCTCCACCACTGAGCAGCTTCTGGCTGCACCATCCGTCCTTCTGAGAGAGAAAAAGCAGAAAATCTAGTGTATTTGACTTCCTGGGTGGGCTAGAAAGCACGGGCTGGTTACATACACATATATAGATGTATAAATATATATATACACACACAGATATCTATTTGTCTGCTATCTGCTAGCAGATATTTGTCTGATATCTATCTATCTGCTCTCAGGATGGGGGATTATTTTTCTCCTGTGTAGGAGGAAAAATTCTTCAAATGCAGTGGGAGCTTTCAAACACGTACCTGGGTTTAATAAGAGAGAAAAATGCCCTGATTTGGCAGAAGTCCACATTTTCTGCTTGCAGGCTGGACCTTGCACCCCCAGCCAACGCAGCGAAGCAACCAGGTGGATCTGGGAGAGAACCCACCCCAGTATTTTTCCTAACAAACGAAAATGCCAGCATTCAATTCTCAGAGCTGATGTAAAGGTATGAGGAGAGGACCCTGACACCTGATTGTGCCTGTTCTGTGGTGTCACACACGCGAGGGATGCTTGTTGTCCCTGAGAGGGGACCAGCTCCCGCCGGGTGATGCCACATCACCGGGGAACTGTGAGAAACCACCCTAAATATAAACATATCCACACCCCATGAGGACAAAGCCATACAGCATCCTAGAGAAAAAAACCAAACAATCACCTTTAAGAAGCCCCCTAGACGTCATTAACCCATCGATGGCAGTGTCCCTCCTGCCAGCCCTCTGATGTTTTTAAAGACGGGTTTTTGCTGCGAATGCCGAGCTCTGGGCAGTAAATGGAGCCTGGGTTAAAGGAGGAGCATCCCGGCCGAAGGGGCTGCCGGCCCCTTCCATCCCTTCTCGGCTTCACGTGGGCAGCCACGAGGTAAACACGAGACCCTGTTTCGGAATCCTGGCAGTCCCTTTCCGAAAAGGCATAACGTCTTAATCCAATTTTAAAATAAAACATCCCAGTGCCCGGCACCGTCATAAAACTAAAAAAAAAAAAAAAAATAAAAAATTATATAACGCACATGTTTTTATGCTTTGCCAATTACATTTGAAATAGGGACTGTTTGTTTCAGCCCCTCTAAAAATGAGGCGAGGATGAGAAAACAACCTATTTCCTTATTAGGTTCAGGAGTCAAAGGACTCAGCCAGGAGCCGCAGGCTTCAAGAGCATAGAAGATTAAGACATATATTGGATTCATGATGGAGGGCACAAAGTTCATTTTCAAAATAAAACAGAATTTTATTCATATTCCTTTTAAAATTCAGATTGCCATTTGCCAGCTGACCTGTGACATGGCAGCAGTGTATTACATTTTCAATGAGCAGTCTGTCTGGAGCTGGCAGGAAAGGAAACTGCTTCCTGGTTGAGTTGTTGTTCCTTTTTTTTTTTTTTCCTCACTACCCTTAAATAGTAAGAATTTGTCAGGATTGTTGTCAGAATGGTAGACGGCACAAACAGGGACAGGGTAGCATATTTATTTTTAATAAGGAGACATGCAGAATAGCAAAGTCGAAGGCATTATGCACTGAATGGGGCTAAAAGAGAAAAAAAAAATAAAAAAAGGAATCAGAGCTCAGTTGCAATTTGTATGTGGAAATCAGGGGTGGAGATACTTGGCAGATACATTGAAAATAAAAACAAAAGCAGACCAGGAAAAAAAAAAACCACATCTATATTTAAAAAATAAAATGCAAAAGCAGTTTAAAGCAAGTTTTCAGAGAGCGCAAGTCAAGCCAAGGTTTTCTATAGCGAGGAGCTAGATTTATCTAGCTCACCATCTGTCAAAATTATATTACAAAAGGCACATATGCAAAGATACAAGACTGCTGATTTTCATATATATTAAAACCCGCAACTCCTGCGGAAAATGAGACTCCGCACACGACAATGCCCAAAAGCTCCCATGGAGGACTTGGGGGGCTTCGTTGTCATTCAGCTGCTCTCTGGGTGTGTGAGGACAAAGGGGACATTCCACCAGGGTCTGTAAATACAACACAGGTCACCTCCATGCCCCTTGGACACCCAGCTGGGCAGGAGAACCCAAAAAACCTTGCATTGGAACAACTGAAGATGGTGGAAGGAGAAAGGGGGACCCTCAGAAGAGGGACCACGATGCTCTGTGGTGGGTCCCCTCTCCTCCTCCCCATCACCCCCAGTCCAGTCATGATACCACCTCATGGTCTGAGCGCACAAGAAGGAGGATGAGGTGGACAAAATAATTTTTTACCCCCTCAAAACATGGGTGTCGAGCCCACATTTCTTAGGCAAAACAGCGGGAACCCCAGGTCCCCCTCAGTCCCGCTGCCAATTATTTGTGTATTGGGTGGCTTTTGTCATTGCAATCAAACACGAAGTACAAACCACGCTGCTCTCCTGATAACTTAATCAAGAACTCTCTGCTTCAATCTACCTGTAGATAAAATCCAGTGTATATTTTGACACAGAGAAACAAATCCACTTACTGCAGGTGAATCAGCTAATCATATATCAGTAATAACACATCTCGTGCTCAGCGTAAAGATGATGATGAATACAAATTCTCCACGGGCTGAATTTTAAAATTTCTCCTAGCCTGGGCCCTCTCATGTAAGCCATGTTAACCTGCAATCTGTAAATACCTGGGTGTTGACAATGTAGAAGCGGGATAAGCAATTTTGCCAGCAATCTCTTTCACGTCACCAGCAGCTGAGCTCTGAGCAGAGGACTTGGTGGCAGCTCGGGGTTGGTGGTGGGGAAGCAGGAGGGATGGCTCCTGCTCCACAGACCCCCGCGAGCCACGCTGGGCATCTTCTCACCCATCCGAGTGGGTGGTTTCCCCGGGGAATGACATTCAGCTCTTTACATTCCTCATCCCCCAGTTCAGATGGCATCACTTTTACCATAACTATGGTTTTTTTATGCAATGTGAGGGGACTAAATTGACCACAATGTCACCTTACAGATACTCATGAAGTGCAGCTAGCAGGTACAACCACCCATTTGTGTCTGAATCTGACTAAAGTATAAAAGGAAAAAAAACCCAAACTTCTCTATTTTTTTTTTTCCAGCATCAATGCATTTCCCATCCTTTTATTTTTTTTTTAATTCTTGATGCTTACCATTTTAAACTTTGGCTCAATTTAGAACATCAAACATTTCAAAGCGTCAGCCTGCAAAACCTACTTCATATATTAATTTATTAAACTGGGGCTGGTGGAAGTAAGAGGTGTTAAGGCCAGTTATGTATTAATATTGGAAGCGTTACGCCACAATTAGAAGCTACTGCCACTTTTTGCGTTAATCACAAGAAAAAAAATAAATTTTGGGACTATTAACAACACCTAGATCACTAACCCTTTGGAGGAAGAGGCTCGGTGTGGGCAAACATCCCCTGGCTGCGAGGCCGGGCTGATGCCACGGGAAGGTGAAGGGGAGGAAGAAGTCGTGAGCCAAACCCCAGACTTGTTAGCCCCCAGCAGAGCCCCCACAAATTCAGCCCCGGAGCGGCCGCTTCGCTCAGCTCTTCCTCCCAAACCCGGCGCTCAGCTCCTTGCTGGGCATAAAACACGGAATCCTTAATTGGTGTGTGCTCCTCCAACATGTTTTTAATGAAAAGGCGGCACATAACTCTTAGTTTGTTGGCTGGCAGAGCCCAATTTACAAAAGTGGGAGTGCAAGATAAGAAAAGAGTACATCTGCAGAGCAGGCTGTGCAATGAATCACGCCGTGCCAGAGTTGAGCAGAATATAATTGAGTCCAACATCTCTGAGCACTTTCACCATAATTAATGATAATCTGTAACAGAGGAATCTGAGATTCCAGTTCAGAGAACTGTTTAATTAGGCCAAGTAATGAAAGCAGGAGCAGTACAAGAATATGGCCTGCCTCATGATTAATGATTCATGCTACTGAACACAAAAGTGCCGCACCGTTAACTCTAACGGATGCTGCATCTCCCTGGCATTTACAAAATAGTGAAATGCATGCATTTTTGTATTTTAAAGACGTAACTGGCAGTATCCTTTTCTGAGCTATTTACATGATAAATATGGTTGCAAAGGTAACCATCTTCCTCTCAGGTTCTTTGCTCTGGGGTACTTTAAGATAAATATGGTATCTGCCTGAACATCAGTATTAAGGGAAGATCTCCTCCGCCGCTCAATAATTAATATCTTCACTTTTAAAGTTAGTCAAACACCGGTGTTTTTTCTTTTGTACTTTGATAGCACGGACAAGCCCTGGTGAAACAATGTGCTCTTGGTGCAGCTACAGAGATACATTTAGCTCTCTGGAAAGAAAAAAAAATAGTTTGGTTCAGAGGGTAGAAAATTTAAAAGAAAAGAAAAAAAAAGGAAAGATGAAGGGATGGTAAGTTTTTTGCAGGCTTCCACTTTTGCTGGGTCAGGGTGCAAAATGTAGAGCAATTTGACACGGAATTGCCCTAGAAGTGTAAGGGACATGACAAAAGAAGTGATAAGACTGCCTGGGGCTTTAACTTACAAGCCAGCAAATTATATGGGTTTTATGTGACTATTTACGCCGCCATTCAATGAAACAAGGAGTCCTACTTATCACGGGCACTGCAGAAGCCCACGGTACATATGCAAGGTCTGAGATAAGACCACTTTTACAAAGAAGTATGTTCACTAATGTCTCCATTCACCACCAGATTAGGTCTCCTTGGGTGCCTGCTTCAGAAGCTGCCACGGATCCGCACCCACCGAGACTAATGCCCGTGCAGGAGACATTATCTGCTCTCTGGCATAATGGACCAACATTTCTGCCCTGCCACCATCCTCCCCTTGGCGGGGAGGACCCCCTGCCCTGCGCCCTCTCCTTCCACTCTCCTCCAGCACACTCAATGAGCTCCTTCTGATCCATCCCCTTCCCCACAGTCAAGCTGCAGGGACACCAGGGGTTCCAGCAGGCAGATGTGGGACAGGCTGGGGTGAAGAACACTTTGGGCTCACCTGAGATGGGTCCTTCAGTCCTCCTGGAAATAAGCAGCTCGCTGGTGTTCTGGAGGACCACACCTGCCCATCATGGCAGTGCACAGCTACACATCCCCTCCTGGCCCCTCTACCACCAGCAAGAAGCCAGCTCCCACTACAAGTTTTTAATAAGCACAATTCCATGAAGAAGAAAAGCTTAGAGAAAACCCTCCATCTAAAATGATAGGAGAATGGATGTGCTTAAATTACAATGTCAAATAATGAGCAGGGCAACTTGTGAATCTTTAATGGACATTTTAAAGAGCTCATAAACTTTTGGGCGAGATTACAGAGGCTCTGAACCTGTCAAACAGCACTCAGTTGTTTTAAAAAGACAAACTGGCAACCGTAGACCAGGGATTTTTCACATCCGTGGAAGGGAGAGTATATAGGGAACCCTCCTGAGGGAGGCAGGGTGAGGAGGAGGGTGTGATTAAGGACAGCAGCATGGCTCTCAGCACGCTGGATCCTGCTTAACTAATCCCCAGTGTTCTTTGAAGATATTACTGCTACGGTAGATAAGGGAAATTCAGTAGATGTAGCATACTTGAATTTTCAAAGAGACATTCGACAAGGTTTCACCATGCAGATCAACACCCAAGATAAACACACCAAACTGGTTTAGGAATAGAAGACTTCACATCACACCAGGTCCGACTCGATGGGCTGGGGGGATATTTTTCAGTCGCAAAGGGCTGGTTCAGGAAGCGGATCCAGTCTTGTGGAGCCCTAGGAGGAGGGGGAAGGGTTTGACCCTGAAAGAGGGGAGATGGAGCTGAGATGTGGGGAAGAAGTTCTTCGGTGTGAGGGTGGTGAGAGCCTGGCCCAGGTTG
>BJBW01004173.1:63751-91957 GCA_004320125.1 Scolopax mira
GAGGTGTCCCTGCCCAGGGCAGGGGGGTTAGAACTGGATGAGCTTTAAGGTGCCTTTCAGCCCAAACAATTCTATGATAGTAATTTATATTCTCAAAAAGGAAACAGAAAAACCTTAAAAATCTGAAGAGATATCAATGGACAAATCCAAACGAACCTGGAAAGGTTTGGGTTACGTTAAGCAGAGAGCAACAGCACGACTCTGCCTAACCAGAGGAGCAAGCAAGAAGGTTTGTGGCAGCTCATGGTGTCCAAGCCCACGTAGGCTCCCGCTTCCTACAGACCACACCAAAGGCTCGGTAACAGCCACCAAGAACCTCAGTCCTGGGTGGGTCTAGTAAGGACCAATGGCCAAAGGACTTTTAAAGGAGCACATCTCATCTCTGGTTAAATTCTGCAGGTGACAAATAATCCAGCCCATCTGTTTGTAAGAGGTACTCATGGCTGATATCCAGCTATTGTTCATTAAAACTGTGATCACAGCATCATCAGTCTCAGAAGTTAAGGAGTATCATCCAGAAATGTTCAAAACTGCTATGATCTCCCCCATCCTATAAATTATTCTGAATTTCCTTAGTAGGTGAGTGTAGTATTTAAACTACAGAGGGTTGTCCCCAACCCTCCAAAAAAATCCAGGTGACTCTGCTCACCATTATCTGTCAGTGGCAATCTCCACACTATCTGCAAATCTGTAATGAACATATTTTGCAAATGAAGCTCGGCTGCTTGAGACTTTGGAAAGGAAATGTAGAAATGATATAGCTGAAGAAATATTTTTAAACTAAAGTCAGCATCCTTAATTTTTTTTCCCATCGTCAACACAAGAAAAATTAGCATGATGACGTCTGGCCTCACTGGGAAAATAAACAGAAAAAGAAGTGTTGAAATCAGCCAGTGCCTTCCACTTTCTGATGCCAAATACTGACTTATTTTAGATTTCTTTAAAAGTATTTAACAGAGTTCACGGCTTACGCCACTGGGAGATGAATGCAATGAGCCTGGCTTGGCTTTGTGAGAATTACTGTGCAAACATGGCCAGGGTGTTTTCCTTTGAGTTTGTTCCTGTAAAAGTTATTCAGAGAGGGAAAAGCTGCAATTCGCAGAAAATCCTCATTGCTGAAATTGTTTTCCTGAAGCCCTGTCATGTGGGCGAGGGATGGGACAAGATTGTTGTCTAAATACAAACAAGGAGAGCTCCAGGAATGAGAATTACAGCCATGAGGCCAGGCTGACCGAGAGGCTAAGGAGCCTTTCCATACCTAAAACTGCATCAAAACAGAACATAATTTTAAAAAAACCCTGTTGTTAAAGACACTGTAAAGGATGTGAGACCTTGAACCCTGGCCAGGGAGAGCTGGGGTAGCCCCATGACAGTCAGTGGAGAAGGGCTGGGAGAAACCTGCAGCCATCACAGGGGACATTTGTTAGATTTATTAATTAATGCCATGGGGCGTACACACTGATGGAAACCAGAGTGACAAGGACTGGCACAAAGAAGTGCAAGTTGCAATTGTAAAATCTGTTTATCTAGGCTTTCTCTTACATCTACTTACTGGTGTCTCCCTTTTCTATAGCTTGGAGATGGTTCCATGGTGTATTTATCCAGCCTGTCTCACCTGAAACCCCATCGGCCAGTTGGCAAGTGTAATGAAGTGGGGTTTTTGGATTTATTTTTGAATGAAACAAGTGAAACTCAGTGTTTTTGTGGCATGATTCAGAGATCTTCCTCTGGTTCTAGGGAGGAGACATCCCAGCACGGCTCCTTCTCATCCTCCCCTGGTTGGGGGAGCAGTGAAGGCTGCAGATATATCTGCCGAGACCCAAACAAACTAAACTGGTCCCTTCGACAGACTGATACTATCATTTGAACAGCTGGATTTATTGACTTTGCAAAATCAATAGCTATTTTTATTAATCATCTTTAGATAGCATGATGCTCCTACTATATCTCTTTCAGTGACTAATACAATAAATTTCCCCTTTTGATGTTCCCTGACATTTGAGCAAATTAAATGGAGCATTAAATATGATCCTCTTTGGGACAAAAGTGGGCAGAATCATTTGTGACTACTTTATTAACTGCTATGAGAAGACTGGCAGCACTTTCAAAAAATGTTGTTCAGCATGCAATATTTATTATTATTTAAATTTTTCAGAGCAGCGCTATATTACTATGGATCAAATGGTTTTAGTTCTGTAAAATGGAAATATTGCCATATTTACTTTTATTTTGAACATGATACCAGCTGAAGAGTCAGAGTCCATCTTTGCTCTCTGCATTACAGGAAATATTTATAAAGTATGCTTTGCTCTTAAAATGGATGATAACCCTCAAAAACTTCATAAGTAATTTCACTATGAAATAGTTCAATTGATCCTTTTGTAATGTAATTACATAAGATTTTGTTGTTGTTCTGAAAAAGTGACACCAGTTTGCATGCTTTGTCAAAAGAACAAATGGTCAATTAAATATTGGCCTGGAAAATTACATGAGGGGAATTTGTCAAATTTGTATGAGGGGCTCCCCGTCCCCCACCCAGATCCCACACAGCTCCAAGGGGATCCCGGTGCATTCTCAATGTACACTTGATGTATTTTATATCGGTTTTCCCTGGCATTTCCATTTTAATTTCCAAATCATAGTAAAAAAAAAAAATACATTAACAAATTACAACACTTAAACATTCGCTTTATCACCACCTTACAGGGGGAGCATTTCAGGAGGAAGGGCGGTAAGAAGTAAATTCCAGAGCCCCCACTGCAGGTCAGAAGCAAGATTCAACTATTTCTGTCGATCAACTGTTTATCATTTCTTGCACAAAACATCCATTCAGCACCTCGATGTGCCTAGATTATGTCTTGATACGAGATTAATGTTACACGGCTTTCTTCTACTTCCTCCAAAATTGAAAGTAAAATTCCCATCATCTCCCACCGAAGCACAAGCCCTTTCATAACCACTAACTGCTTCTGCCGGGCAAACATTGAAGTTTGAGATTAAGAAGATAAGAACCAATTGACATAAAATAAGAACTGTCCTGAATTTGATTCCCAAGCTCAGGATGAACCCAGACGTGAACTTCAATTGAATCTGAAGTATAAAAAGAAATTACAGTTGACCTCCTCCCCAACAAACTGCCTCTGTTGTGGCAGCAATACAGGTGTGTTAGCACAGCGCTCAGCTTGAGCTAATTAGCCCTGGGAAGAAACTAATTAACCCAAGATGAGCATTGTCTTAATACAACTATGGCGTTTTTGATGTCCAAGAGGTACAAAATCAGAGTGGGCAGCTACATGGGTAGATTTCTGCACCTAAAAGGCTCAGGTGGGACTGGGCTGGTGGCACGAGTCACTGGTGGCACCACTTCTGCCACCACAGGGCTGAGAATTGCCCGGCTGCAGCAAAACCAGCTACAGCATCTGTATTTATCGGGTCCTGGGGGCAAACACATGCACACTCAGAGCCACTATATATCCCCTGCCAGCTTGCGTAGTGGCTTCCTTCATCTCCCCAACCTTCTCAAGCTCTCCTCGCAAGAGGGCCATCCACCCCAGCCTCTGCATCCAGACTTCTCCCTGCAGCTCAGGCCTCCTTCACCCAAGGACAACTTCCCCCCGAGCTGTTGTGGACCATCCAGCTGTATTTCTGGGCAGAGATGTCTTTGCAACCCCACATTTCTCCCCATGCAACCTTTCCACAACCCTAGATCCTCCTTCAGTAACCCACCTCTTTTGCCCCTAACAAACTAAATTTTTTGTTTTCTCCTGCCTCCTAACTTTCTTTACCTGGTAAACTCCTCTTCACCTTCTGCTTCACCCACTTCACTCAGCACCTGACTTCTTATATCTCACCTTCCCAGTGGCTTTCCCCCAGCCTTTTTCCCTTGGCCCCTATCCTGGGGATTTCTCTTGGCTGTCACAAAAGGGACAGCAATAGCCTGCATACACTATAAGCCAGTCTCAGGCAGCTGTGACACGTGCAATTTGAATGTGATAAAATAAAATCAAAAGTGGATGAAGCACCCAGGCTGCTCTCCAGGAATGTGGGTGTAAGGGTGGAAAGACAGACCCCAGGAGGAGGCTGGGGAGAACATCCCTTTCCTGGGCTTTCACCCCCTCACCACTCATTCATTCACAGCCTGTGCTGGAACTGGAGGTTCCTACACTCTGGTTTCACCCACTCTTCCTCATAGTACGACTCTTTGCCATCTCATCTGTGATTAAAATTGTCTGGATGGAGGTAAAATGATGTGTCAGTGCTATGTGTTAACGACAGGTTCTTAAAGCTTCTCTTGAAGTTAATTTAGCAGTAGAGCACTGCCAGAAGGTTTGAATGGGAAGATGCGATGCTCTGGTTCTTGTTCACAGGTGAAAGACATAAATGGACTTTGTCCCAAACCTATGATGCCAAAAAGCATCTCTGCTGGACCATGTCCTCCCCATCAGTGGGGCACAGCTGCTGTGGAGTGGTGGGCATTCAGGTGATCTATTAAGTGACAAAGATGGTCACCAATAAAGAACACTGCAGGTGGGATTTTTATATCATTTCCCAGCCTGTGTGTGTAAAAGTAAATAATAGCAACTTATATGTATTAGGAACTTAATCTGTTTTCTTAACCACATGCCAGCAGTGGGTTGAACGAAGAAACTTCCAAAAGGTCTGCTTTATTCCATAAAAGCTTGAACTTCTGAAAAAAAAAAAAAAAAAAGATCGGAAGCGCACTCTTTGCCATCTCAGTTGCGGGTGGAAGTGTCTGGGTGTGGGTACAGTCATCAGCATTGTACCAACAACCCACCTTAATGTCAATCACCGTATTTTTTCTTCAAGTGAAATGTTGCTGCAGAAAATCCACTTTTCCTCCACCCTTTTGACTGATTTAATTCTCAGCTGTAAGCTAGCCATTAGTACAACTTCTATTGTAGTGAGACAAAATAGGAACCATAGTTCTGAATCCCTGAAGTCACTGGGATTCAAGAGAAGATCCCCCACACCTGTGGTCTGCAGTGCTGTTAGTACCAACCATCTCTCTCTTCCTCTCTCAGCCCCAAAATCTCTCAATATCACACCAAACCCAGAACACTCTTTCATTTTATTTATGTTGACAGAAAGAGAAACCCCTCATGCATTCTGCTGCAAAATAAATTAGACCATGGAAATTTCAGACGGACAGGGATGAAATAGTGTCAGGATCAGATCAAAATATATTGTCCTGACCTGGCAGAAAAGGAAAAAAATAATCTGTTTTAACACCAAGTCAGTAGCCTATGTGCAAACCCCCAAGATTTCCCATTCCCCTCCATCCAAGGTGAATTCAAGACACGAGTCCAGGGCAACCAGGAGGGCAAGACCAGAGGGTTGAGCGACACAGGGTGCACAGGGCAACACAGGCACCTTGCATTCAGATCCAGACCATAAAACAGACTCACACCAGATCATAAAATAGTTTTTCTCCATATTCCCCACTGTTGAAACATTATTTCATGAAACAGCAATAATAAATGATTTTCTGAGTTTTATTGCTTGTTGAGAAGAATACTGAAGGGGAAAAAAACATGCCCTAATTTAATGTGAATTAGGTACAAGGTCCCATCAGGTTTTAATAAGATCAAAGTAACTTTTCAGAGTCTTTGCTCTTTTTCCTTTCATAACATAATTATCATAATAGATTGATATATATTCTATAGATATCACATATCACGGCACACTAAAGTAATACATTCAAATACCAGTATTAAGATAATAAAAACCCCCGCATTAAAACTGCCACACTCTCTCCTGCTGCAGTTTCTTCCCAAGGACAGTGTTTTCCTGGGGAGCAGCTCACTGTTGTCCCAGAGACCCAGCTTCTCCAATCTGTCCATCTCTGAAGGACGTTAGAGCAGCAGCAGAGGGACATCATTTTGCAGTGGACAACATAAGACATGGCCCTTCCTCAGCAGCCAAAGTACTGTGCCAGGCAGTGCCAGAGACTCTCTGAACCAGCCCGTGCCTTGGGTAAGGGACCACAACAGCCAAGCCCAGCACTTTCAGAAAGCTCAAAGTGCTTAGGCATAGCCAAGCATTTGTCATTTCTTGTGATTTTCAGTATTTTAGCATTGGAAAATAAAGAAGGAAACAAAAAACATCATGAGCAAGAACCCATTTCTGCTTCCTAGAACAGGATGGGGAGAAGGACTTGAGGATCTTCACAATATCACAAGAGTCACTGAAATTAGCTTTCTGCAATAAGCCAAGTCATGTCACCAGGCTCCTTTTAGACGATCTAAAGATTAAAGGCTCTATTCCTGGAGGGTTCCTGTGGCATTTACTCAGGGATTTTTATCAAGCTTTATGTGATGGGCTACCTAACACACCTCTTCCAACCTTAACAGCTAACAGGAATTTGGTACCTCTCAACATGGATTTCTTGCTGTACTATAGAATATTTGGCAAACATCTTGAGACTGTAACCAGTCAAAGGCAGGAGTTAAAATGAAAGAAGGGGAGAAAAGTGTCCAAAGATTCAGAGCAAACATTTAGATTTGAAAGGAAAGTATATATGTATACAAAGCAAGGATGTATGTTAAATCCACAGCTTTAGCCATGGCGGCACAATTTCCCCTGGCAGCCTAACGGCCACCATGGCTCCTTCACCATGGTCCATGCCCATGAGATGCCTCAAAAGACCCCAGACCCCAGCACTGAGACACCAACACCAGAGTCACGGTGACAAACGCGACCTACAGCCCTCTGCTTCATGCAAAAGATGATGCCATATTAAACAAATACAGAACCATGTTCAGAGATCTTCAATGCTACGAGATGTCACATAAATTCATCAGAAAATAGAGATTTAACAAAAAGGTGACTTTGCCTGAAAGTGCAGTAATTTCTACAGGGTCATCCAGCTCTATACTGAGTGCCACAGCAGCAACAGAAATTCCTCTTAAAGTTTGGATAATTAAAAGCAAAATAAAACCTCCAAACCTCCTAGAACAAGATGGGGTGAAGGACTTGAGGATCTCCCACATCCAAAAAAAAACCTCCAGAAGGAAAAAAAACCCAAACGCATCAGCCCTGAGGTTATCCAAAACCATCAACCCTCAGGTTATCATTTATTTTTAAGTTATTAAATCATAGAGTGGTTGGAGTTGGAAGGGACCTTAAAGATCATCGAGTTCCAACCCCCCTGCCCTGGGCAGGGACACCTTCCACCAGACCAGGTTGCCCAAAGGCCCTTCCAACCTGGCCTTGAATTCTCCAGGGATGGAATGGATGGATCCAGGATGGATTTTCTGGCAGTGTTGTTTCTGCAGAAGCAGCCATGTAGCTGCTCTGCATTCCTGGGGATGCTGTTTGCAGGTAAATACCATGTTTTTATTGGATTTCTCACCACAGTTAAGACTGCAAGCTGGTCCGATTTGCAATCCCCTTCCAAATAGGGCAGCAACCCATCAGAGCCCACAGGGAGCCCTCCTCCAAAAACAACTGCTTTTGCCAAATCATGGCAAGTTTAAGATGTTTGCTGTTAGGAGTGAAGTGCGGATGAAAGAAAGGGCCACAAAACCACTCAAGCACTGATGGACAAAGCGTACATCTCGCACACCCGTGCTGTGCTGTTGCCTCTCTTTCTGTGGGAATGTCTGATATAAGGTTTCTCCACTGCTCTGAAAATGTTTAAAATATTCACCTCAGACCCTCCCCAGGGGAAAGAAATGCAAGAGCTTTCCTAACAGAAGCAGCACGTGCTTTTTGTGGTGCAGGTTGTCCCTGGTGTAACCCTTGACACTGTGTCATGGCACATGTACCACCCGCACTGCCACCACCCCCCTCCATGGGTCAAGAGCGGAGCAGAAATGGCAACAGGTCTTTTTGTTCAAACAGCTCACTCCTCAGTACATCAGCAATGAAGGGAGAGAAATGTTTTTTAATCTGTGCTCCACTTAACACCAGCTCCTACAGGTGGGTGAGCAATTTGAAAAACCCAGGGCATAGGAGCATCCTGCACAGTGGGAGAAGAGGGGCAGGTGAAGGGCTCTCCTACCCATTCTTGTCACCATCCAAGCAACACTGCTTCCATTCCAATCCATTTCTGGGCTACAGAAAGCCTTGTGGGTTCCCCCAAGCCCTGCCTGCCTCAAGACAAAGCCCCTTCCTTCACCCCCCCTACAAGCCAGAGCCACCAGACCGGCCACCCTTTAATTCTTCCCCATGCCTTTCCTAAACTCCCGGTATAAAATGATACGATTAGTGCAGGTCATGAACATCAAATGCCACTGGCGCTTCCAGCTGTGCCTCTGCAATAGCCTCCCGACAGAAGTACTGCAACACAGCAATAATAATATCCCAGCTGTAGCCACAATCACTGAAATCACTGACAGTGTCAATAATGTATAAAACCCCACGGAAACTCAACTGCACTTGCCAAAAGGCATTCATCAATTACACCGCGTTTTATCTACCATTCAGAACGGACTGGTTTTATTGTTGGACTTTTAAATAAATGGGTAGGGTAAATAGGCCCCGGCTGAATTGCTCTGTCTCCAGTAAAAGGTATTATATAGAAGTTTTACCTTAGTACTCCAAAGGTGCTCAGGAACCACAGTGGCCAGGCAGAGGGCACACAGGTGAGGAGACACGCACGTGTGATTGAACCCAGCAGCTCCAGAGAAGGTTCCAGAGATAGAGCAGCTTCTGCTGATAAAGACATGCTGGGAATGGGGAGCATCAGCACCCTAATCACCAGTTAAACACCCAAAAGGGTGAGGAGGAATGAGGAGGGGGGGGGGAAAAAAATCAGGGTTAATCAAAGAGAATCAGAGGGCAGGTGGTTCCAGTTAGGATGGAGAACTGGAGACACCTCCCCACGCTTCCCTCAGCTGTGATGTAGAAAGGCAGAGGACCCTCACAGCTGTAAAGGGGGGAGGGCGGCAGAAAGAAATACAATGGGAGCAAAGGGTTACAGGAGAGTTTCTGTCAGAGAAGAAGTGGCAGGGATAGGGGAGGAAGGCATGAAAAAAACAAGGAGAGAGCAGAGGAAGAACTCGCCCAGATCAAAGAGAACCAGCAGCCCTCAGGGACCCACGTGAGATTTTATTTAAGTCCATACTAAAAAGAAAAAAAAATCAATTAAATTAACAAAATGGTTTACATTAGAATTCATCAAAAATACCCTTCATAAAATAAATAAGAATAAAAAAAAGGATCTTTAACAGGTGTGATATATTTTTATAAATATTGCTGCTGGACAAGTCCTCCAGAGCACAGGGAGAAACCATTTTCCCTGGCACTTTGCAGGAGCTCAGTGCCCCCAGCCTGCGGGACACACTGCCTCCCCAGACCCCCCAGGGGATGAAAGGGGATGTTCTATGGGCTCACAGTCTGCAAAGGCTTCCCCTCGGCCCCAACTTCTCGTCTGTCTGCGGCTCTCTCCCATGGCACAACACAGCTAAACACAGCCTGACCCCCTCCCGGCTCCTTTTCCCCCAACACACACTTAAGGAAGCTGATCCAAATTATTTTTCTCCATTTTTAATTTTTATTTTTTTTTTAATCCCTATCTGGCATTCTCTAAAACAATAATCTACTCTTGCAATACAGGTATTCATTGCAAAAGATCTTAGTGCTTTTTTGCCCCAGAAATTGATGGCTTCAACACAGGCTTAAATTGAGGGGCAGTTTCCCAAAACACACATCCTTACAACCCTCTGGATTATGACCAGAAAGACAGAGGGAGACAGGGAAAAAAACCCATCATTATCAGTGATAGCTATTTCACTGCTTTTTTTTTTTATTAAAGCAAGTGCTAAACGCGACTATATATTACTGACAATTTACATTAGCCTTCTTAAGCTGTGTGGACAGGTGTACAGGGGAACAGGGAATTAAAAGCAGAAGAGACTGTGGTTTAACACGCAATCACATCTATGTCCATGTACGCCTAAAATAAAGGACTTGAAGCTAAAAATATCTCCCAAAGAGTGTTTCCTCACATTTCAGGTTGGTATTTCATTCATGGGAAAAAATACATTTGGGTTTTTTTTTTTTAATGGCTTGAAAGAAACGTGCCTATTAAAAAAGCTATCTGAATAGGGAATGACACAATCTGACTAAAACCTTGGTCACTTATATTATCTGTAATTGCCTTTTTTTCTCATATATAAGCAAATGTGGTATTAATGGGCCCATCAGAAGCCAAGAGGAGCGGTGGCGGTGGCTGGGTAAGGAGTGGATGGCCAGGGATGTGCCAGTATCCTCTGGTTTTGACTGGTTTCTCCATGAGCCCAATGCGATGAATAGGAGCATCTTGGGCGAAAAGGCTGAGAAATGGTGGCAAATAGTTTTCTGCGGCCACACGGCATAATACAGAGCCATAGAGCCACAGGATCTGCCACCACGGCTTGATGGAACCTGCACGGAAGGAAGCCTTCTTCGGGAATCGACACGGATGCTGGAAGGTCCTTCAAACACCTTAAATAAATCTTCTTTTATTCTTTCCTTCTCTCCTGACCTGGATCCGTCTGCCAGTGCACATGAAAGAAATTACGAAAGCTTCTCAGTCACTGCTACTCTGGTTCCTTTTGCACTACAGCATTTGTCATTGCCAAAACAGCAGAGTTTAATTAAGTGTTGTGAGCAGCCTAGTGAGAAACACACTTTAAATTAAACCTCTGTACATGCAGCTATTGGTTCTTTACCTCCTGAACAATCAGCGGGGTGTTCGGCATAAATTCCTCCTCTCAAGGGAAAGGCAGCTGTACGCACCTCCAGCAATTCATAAATGATCCTGCTTTCCCAGAACCATATCTTATTAAAGCGCATTTAATTATTTCTTAGTTTTAAACACCAGTAGATGAAGGCGATAATTAATGTGCCTACCACTAAACATTTTATTTACTCTTGATATATTAATGGTATTATCAAGAAAATATGCTACAGTTTCAGGTTTAACAAAATTACATGGCAAATTATCTTTTGATGCATCAAGCAATCGTTAATATAATGGAATAAATTATTTTAACACCTCAGTGGTAACGAATGGTACAAGCGCGTAAGCTTTTTAATTTTTCAAAATGTTTTTACAATTACACATTACAGAAGATACTTAAATCAACGACGCCGGAGTTAAGAATAAGATGGAAAAAAAACCCCACCTCAACCTTAAAAGGTATTGACTGGTGGTTTTTTCTACAGGAGAGAAATATTTCAGTTTAACCAGTCCTTCCAGGAGAAACTACCCTCCTGCATAATGATCATACTAAAAATAATAATTGTTAGTAGCAGGTAAGAAATATTTCAGTGACATTTAGGCATTTTTCCTGCCAACCACAAACATGCATTTATCTCATGAAAATTCAGACGGTGATTGATACATGTATGGACAATATAGGTACGCTCGCAGACACGTCTCCTGCACAGATATGGGGTGGAGAAATGCAGTGTTTAGGCAAAACCCTGCACCCCCTGGGTGCCACAGGAGGGTGCACGGAGGATGCAGGGGGGACGTGATCCCCCCAGGATCCTGGATGGACCCATGGTCCCAGCCACGCTGACCCCACTGGGCAGAGCTAGCCAGGGATTTTCACTCCCATTGTGCTCAAGCCTGGCCTGAAAAGAAAGAAAAACTGATGCCTTGTGTTTTTTTTTTATTCTACACAATATTTTCAAAAATATTTTTAGCAGCCTCTATGATGCTTTCCTCTGGAATAGATGTGCATTCTAAGAGCACAATTAATAAACAATATTTATCATTTTTTTTAATGGAAATATTTTGGAAATTATTCCAGTAAATAAAATGGCAGCGTTTTTGTTAAAAAATTTAATCAAAATCTTAAAATTGAAAAATTGAAATAAACGCATGAGCATTTCTGAGCACCCCTGGCAATTTAACCTCGTGCTTGGGGCAGAAGAAAACCTGAGCATTGGTCCTTTGTGCCGGGCTCACACTGGGCAGAACCAGCGACTTTGGCCGGTGTGAGCAGACACCGGGCTGTGGGTGTTTTTCAGCTGTAAACGAAAATATAAATATTTGTGTTCTCATGTCTTTTCTGGGTATTCTGAGTAAAGCATGTTGTCTAAAGCCAAGTCCCCAAGCTGCCTGGAGGCAATGGAAACACACCACCATTGGCAGACTCTCTGCTCGTTCTAAAGTACCTAGGGGTGGGAAGGGTGGTTTTTGGGGCACACGATGTATGAATAATCACTTCTTTCTGCTAAAGCGAGCCCTGGCTCATCATGCTGAGCTGGTCCTGACATCCTTCTGCACCCAGATGGCCACATCTGGAGGAGAAGACCTTCCCTCAAACCTCTACTTTGACAAAGTGTTTTCTTCTTGTGCTTGTATTTTCTTCTCTTCCTTCTTCTGTTTTGCCAGCAGGGAGGTTTGTCAGGCATCTCCTTCTTCTGCATCAAGTTTTCCAATCCACACAAACCCAATTTTTTTCAAGGATTGCATTGATCTTGCCAACCAGCAACGTTTCCCAAAAGGCTGGGACAAGCAGCGTGGACCCACAGAGATGGGGCAGGTTCAGGACTGGATGCCACCATCCCAAGCACCATGAGAGGCACGGTTTTGCACCACCAACATTCCCACTCCCCTGGAGAAGGAAAGAATTTGTTGCCCTTTCTGAGTTTCCGCTGAAATGCTGCAAAAATTGCTAATCTATCTGTTTCAGCAGGAAAAATGCCAACAATCCTGTGCTCTCCCATCCTCCTCCTTGCTAAAGCGTTGCAGAGTTTGGTTGTTCCCCCTGAGCGCTCCGTTCCTCCATTAGGTGAAGCTGGAGGGGACCCTCACACCATCCTGCCCCCGGGGCTGTACCTCCCCAGCATCCCTCATCCTCCAGGATGGGATCAACGGATGGTGTGGGGCTCTTTCCCAGGCTCCTTCCCACCATCACCACCAGTTTTAGGTAACACAACATCACAGAAATCATTTTCCCTGAAATTCAGACCATGTTTTCCCCAGTGCTAGGGAAACATTTAAGACAGAATGATTATAAACCAATATAATTAGCCTTTAAGGAGGGATGGCCTTCTTTGGGGTTTAATTTGCCTGGCAGATAATAGCCACTGAAAGGAAAACAGAGGGACTGAAAATGACTTTTAAGAGGGAGCATGGGGGAGCATGTGATGCAACGGAAGGACTGGGAGGGAGCGATGCAGGGGCAGGACTCCACTCTCAGACCCTCTAAATAAATGAATCTATACGGTCTGTGGGGCCAGGCGAGCCACCGCTCAAGCAAAATGCTATTTTTTAAAAGCAGTGAAGCATTTTCTAACTCCTCCCCGGGGATTTGCATTTAAAAAAAAAAACCCAAACCCATGTAAATTTGCAGAGGCTTCCTTTAAACTCTAAGAGAAAATCATGCCTGGTTGCAAAATGCTTGGCCCCTCTCCACCAGCGGGATGGACCCCCATCTTCTGCCCCCGCAGCAGCAAAGCAATGTCACTTAAAAGGGTTTAATATTATTTGCGTGGTTTTGAGGTGAAAGTAGTTAAAGTAATTGGAGAAAATAAAAGTGATAATTTGATTTTTTGAGCACATTCATGAAGAGGGAGTGATTTATATGTCTGTGCAACTGTTGACCACTTTGTTTAGGCACTTATATCTATATTTCCTCTTATTGTGGCACTCTCAAGTGTTTGATAGACTAAGATGGAGGCATTAATTGAATTCAAGTGTAGGGACCTGAAGTATTTTTATTATTATTTTTAGTTCTTTCACCTTTCATTTCCATTAGCAAAGAAACGTAATCGCTGTGGGGATTTATGTCTAAAGGACACAAACAGAGCTGGTTATAGTTATTAAAATAAAACTACTCCACCTGAAAAAAACAACCTCCCCAAAAACCTTTAAGTTGAAAACAACCGTAATAGAACAAAACCTCAATATTTTCCCAGATTTCGGAGCCACGATAGGTTCCTCAGTTTTCACAGGGCGTGCATCCTGTGCTGTTGCACCAGACAAAATTCATTTTCCTCGGGGCCGTGCCCTTGCTCAGTCACTGACAGCCCATGGAATGGGCTCTCTTCGCCCTGTCCACCCCAAGCCCTCTCTCTGTGCTCTAAAAACAACACCCTGGGTTCCCCGTGCAGATGTGGGGGCTCCCATGGGAACCCCCGGGGGATGGAGACCCATCTCTGGGCTACAACCAATCTGGTCACAGGAGCCCACTGGGGGAGCAGGAGGTGGTGAAACTGCAGCCCTTCTCCACTTGGGAATAAATTTGCCCAAGTAGTGCGAATATTTCTTGCGAGGCAATATTTGGCGTGCTCTGAATTCTGAGGTTCAGATAGACAAGAGCACCCTGAACACAAGCAAGTGGGGGTTCCTGCTCCAAACACCAAGTGCTGGTGTTCGTGGTGCTTTGAAGCCTCCCAGGGACGCCGGGCTCTGGATGAGAAATTGGATTTTCCCATCAGAGGGGGAGAGGTGAGACACAAAGAACAACATGTCCCTGGAAGAGCCAGAGGAACCCCACCACCTCCTACTCCTGGAGCTTTCCCCCATACACAAGGGAGGGGGGAAAGGAAAGCCTGAAACTCCATCTTTCCACGCTTACAGGTATAATTCAACTTTCTGAGAGGATAAATGCAACAAGAGGCTGTTCGTGGGAGAAAGAAAAGGGCAAGGGTGGAAAAAGCATGTATGTCCCCATGCAGGGCACTATTCCACAGAGCTCTTCTTCCTTCCCAAACCCACAGCCTCCTGTTTCCCCTCAGGAGAGAAGAGAGTTGGCAGCTCTCTTAAATACATGTCTGTATACATATATACCCATATATTCTACGCGTTTCTGTGAAGTATTCCTCCTTTGCTTATTTTTCCCTATCCTCACCTTCCTACACGACTTCACCCCGGATCCCGGCTCCAAACGGGAAGGTGACAAAGGAGCCTCAAAGGCTAAAGGGGGCTGCAGAAACCTCACCCCAGAAATGCTCACCCCAGCCCTGGGAACCACAAACCCTGAGATCACCATCACATCAGCTGGATCCAGCTCCCCGCCCCCCCCCCCCAAAAAAAAACCCCAAACCAAACAAAAAAAACCCCAAACAAACAAACAAAACAAAGAAGCCAACCTCAGCTCAAATCAAAACCCCCTTCTGTATTGAGGAAATCAAGCAAATAATTTTAAGACTTCGTCTAAAACTGTGTTTCAGTGGGTTTGTGCCAAGTTTCTGAACAAAATTTAGTACTGTAAGGCAAATGCAGGATAGAAGCTGTGAAAAATTGCTGTGTTTCGTGCCACACACATTGCGTCATTAGAGCCTGAAATTTCAATATGATCATTTATAAAGGATTTTGTATTAAAATGCATAAACATATGTCACATGTATATATATATATATATATATATATACACATATATATACATAAAAGAAATCCTTTAGCAGAATTTTAACAATTAGGGTATCGTAAGATTTCTAGGAAAAAAGGTGAAGGGCATACATTTTTTTGGTCTAATACTGGACGGCTCCTGTTGCTATCGATTTCAGTTAAAGTATTCAGAGGAACAGACAGGTGCCTCCAGAGGGCAATTCCAAGATTCTAAACTAGAAAGCCCCAGTTTGGCTGTTTAAAGAATGGGGAGCTACCGCGTGTGAGGGAAAAGTCTTCTGTCTGTGTAAAGATATATTCCTTAGCCATAAAATGATACATTCTGCTGCTATTTATCTATTATTTAGCACTAATAATTTTCCTCAGTCTTTCTTTTCCTGTAAGACTGGAATTCAGTGTAGAGGCTGTTTGGAATCTTTTCTTCCTTGGAAATTTTTTTTCTGACCTCCTGGGATGAGCTTTGAACCTGTTCCTGTGCCAAATGAGTGGACAACATCAGATTTCTTCAAAAGTAATGTTTTTACCAAGGACAGGCAGATTGGCAGTGGCATTACTAGGTATTTTCAGACATAGCTCCTGAAAGGTGATTTCTGTAAAGAGTCTTTTTCAGATAGAGAAAATGTAAAGTGTTTGGGGTGGGAGGAGGGAGTCCGAGGTGGAGAGAAGTGAATAACAAGAAAAGTAGCCAAATTATGACTGGCCACATCAGAGCCATAAAGATCTAGAAGACACTCAGGGTTATAAGAAACCCTAAGGAACATCCACACAGCAAGAGTCTTCTGGAAAATTGCCACAAGATGCTTCACAACCCGTGCTGTGATTAATGGGAAATGCAGGGAAGAACTGGCACCCGTTTTGTGCCTCCTTTAGCAACGACAACATTGAAATCAGAGTTAACACGGGACTGGAAGGGTCAAACAAGACCATACGTGTCCAGCGAGCGAAGGGTCTCACCAGGAAGAGCTCCACTCATCAGAAGGAATCAAATTTTGCTGCACTGAGAAGAAATTACCCCCAAGCTGGTGGTGGCTCTGGTGAGGAACACCACACAACAGCTCTGAGAAGAGAGCTTTCAGGGCTAAATATTATGGAGGAATTTGGGGTAAAAGAAACAAATCCATCATCTCTAACTCCTGCCCCTTGTTAATTCCTCTGTGGTGATGCTGCTGACTTTGGACCCAAAGGTCCAAACCCGTTTTCTGAGCCACTTTGGACATCATGAGAGTTTACCAAGGGGTATTTCCAACCCTTCTCTCTTCCCTCAGTACACACCAGCAGTTGAAAATATGGAAATATTTCCAATCATTTTGCTCCCAGCTCAGCCTGGTGTCAGCAGGACGTGGGTACAGCCCTGGACTGAGCAGATTCCTCTTCTGCTCCACATCAGCTGCTCTGAGCTGCTGCGGTGCTGCTGTGACCTCAGGGGACAATAAATGGGGGATTACAAAAGCAGAAGGAAAAGACTGCCACATAAACAGAGAGAAAATAATAAAGCAGGGAAGAGAGGTACCTGGCATTTCCCTCCATGTTCAGGGAAAGGGTGTGTTGGATATCTTCATATCACATGTGACTAAGTCGTGGATGGAAAACATCTCCCAGGATGATGGAGGTGAAGGCTACATGGGTCCTGAAGCTCAGCCCATCCTCCTTGAGCCTGGCACCTGGCCACCCTGGACCAAAAGGTTGGGGTCCCTTCAACATGCAGCTTCTCCTCTTCTGTTCAGCCCTTTTGGGGTACACAATGCATATTTTTGTCAAATTCTTATTTATTCACTTTGATATTTCTTTTTTTCAGATTGCTGCTTGGCTCAGACTTTTAAATAAAAATGCAAATACTTCAAAACTAGCAATAAAAGCGTCCTGTTGTGGCACAGAATTATTATTGGTGTCATAAATAAAGCACCAGTATTTGACTGCTGTGCAAAAAAAAAAATATCAAAAAACCTCAACCTAAAGCAAAGCAGTCTACAGGGGTTTATGTGGGGCAGAAGCAGCTCTTAATAAATATAACCCTAAAATAGCCTCAAGTCTGCCATGACACAAGCACTGCCACTGCAATACTGCTCTTTAAAATTTACTTAAATGTAGTAGCTGTAACCAACCTATTCCATCAAAAATCAGCTTTTCCAGCGTAGGCTTTTTGGAAGGGGGTTTCATCTTTCCAGAAAACTCCATGCCACAGTCACTTGGGCCAATAAAAGTGATTGTCAAGCAATTACTTACATGATAATAAAATGTCTTGAGATGAATTCTCAGCTATGAAGTTGGTCCAGTAAGATTTCAGCCTTGTTATAAAGCGAAGCCTCTGAAACCAGTGTCTCATGGGCAGAGCAGCCACCAGTGTCTGGTGGAAAGATGCTTCCACCGTGGGTCCCTGCTCTCCCTCTGCTCAGGACAGGGCTGGACCAGCTCTATGGACTGGGTGCAGGTCACAGGAGGAGCCCAGCTGCCCTTTCACTGTACTGCAAAATTGTCTTATTTCCAAACAAAAAAATCCAACCAACCAAAAAGGAATCAAAATAGCAATTTCCTAGAAAAAAATAATGAAAATAATAATAATAATTCAATTTACGTGAGGACTGGCAGGATTTTAATGGTACTTCCTCTACAGCACTGCGTGGGCAATGGGTATCTACCTGTTGGTGGCCTCGGTGGCCCCTTCAGTCCTCTCATTTGTACAGGACTCGTGTGGATTCATAGATGCTCTACCGCAAACTGTAGGAGCAACACAAGGAGTTAGGAGACCAATGCAAAGCAGACTGGTGACTATAGGTGTCATTGCAGCAACCCAGAGCAACACTGGCCTTGACCTTCCCCTCCTCTGACTCCACGAGCAATCCCGTGCCTCAAGGCCATGGTTGGGTTTCTCACACACCTTCATCTTCCTGATGACCGAGCCCCGTTTGAGTGGCAAGCAGCCCCGTAGCTTTTACGTGGCGGAGCTTCTCTTATTTCATTATTATTTTTTTTAATTTATTTTTAATTTGCTAGCAGTATTAATTACCGCTCCTCCATCCAGTCCAGTCCTTGTTGCCAGCTTGATTATTCTGCCTTGCTTCAATTCGCTGAAATGAGTTGTGCCACGGCACTTAAAAAGTCGCGAACACTCATCCTTTTTAGTGGTGTTAGGCTCCCGCACCACAAATGTAAGCTGACACAAGGACTTTGCTCGCCGTGAAATGAGGAGACAAGGCCACCGCGACGGGACGAGATGGCCCAGGCCTTTATCGCAGCTGACAAATCTCAGCGCCGTCTAAAATGGAGTTTTCACCCGCAGCTCGCAGAGAGATCCGCATTTAGCTTGACAGCCAAGTCTCCGGGAGACTCGGGGTTAAATAAAAAAGCACAGCCATTTACGTGAACCTTAAACAAACTTACAGCAGCATTTTTCTTTTAGCCGACTGACATTTTTCTTTATGTTTCGTCAGTCATATCTGAGCGATCAGACAGCCACTACACGTGGTACACCCACCAGGATTATTATCTAGACCAAAGGCCCAGAGCTCATTGTAGCAGGCATGTAATTCTTTACAATGTATGCCACGTTAACTGTGTTGGGTTATCTATTCAACAGCTGACTGAGCTGGGCTCTCAAGCTCTTCTCAACAACCATGTAAGAAGCGATGACAATTGTACTACTTCATAACGGCTGCATGCAACTCTGACACACACTTCACAGCAACCAGTCATCTATATAAACCAATTTCAAGAGCAAAATTGCATGGTGCCTCCACTCTGTTATAAACACAATGATATCCACTCAAAGCTGATAAATGCACTGCGTTTCTCCAGAGCTTTAAAGACCAACTCCCACCCGGCCGGGGAGCTCTCCCGCGGCGGATTCGGGCTCTTTCGGCCCCGGCCGGTCGCTGGGTGATGCCCAAAGAGCCGGGCAGGGCACACCCGCGGCAAAAGGCCGTTCCCCCTCTTCAAAGACACGGTATCTGATGAGCCGCGAGAGAAAACAAGGTTAGACGTAATTAAGGTTTTAAACACTTATCGACTCCTTGGCAATTTTCAAATTAATTACTGTATCTTTTCATAGGATTACAGGCGCTGTAATCCTTATTATGGAGGAAAATATCTATAGCAACCACAAAGTCCTTGAAAAAATACTTCAGCACCGAACGCTCTAACAAAGGGGTAGATTAAAGACTGTCAAACAAATTAAAAACATTTTTACCGGCTATTATAGCTCCATAAAAGGGTGCTGGGGAAGCAACCCACCTCGTCGTCTGCAGGCGTTTCGGCAATGTGTGAGGCTCTCGTTTCAAAAATACTGCAACTTTCCATCAATTTGGGGCGGCAGATGTTCTTTTTTAACTGCAGGCAACGAGATCCCCTCCTTGCTTTTGGCCTGTGCACGGTGCGTGTTACACACACCACAACATCCTACCGCAAAGAAAAAATGAAATATAGCTACAGGGATCTTTATTTAATGAACCCTGTAATTGAATACCAAAATAAATAGACATCCTGATAAAACACAAAAATAATGTTTTGGGTTTTTTTAAAATACAGATAAAGGATAAGATCAATCCCTCTTTATTCAATTAGAGTTAAAAAAACAGTCTTGAACAATCCATAGGTGATACTGTTTTGCTGCACACCATATAATAATTTAAAGGTGTTAGCATTTATACATTGCTCTCATTGTCTTTTTTTTTCAGTCTTTACCACTAAAAACACATGCCAACTGAGTCCATCCAAAATACTTGTTGCTGACTCGACTGCTGAGGTGGCTCAGGGACAAGGTTGTCCCTCGGTGCTGGGGTGCTCTGGGACATCCTGTGTGGCACCCTGCTGCCCATGGTGGCTGGGGAGCCGTGGCAGGGTGGAGACGTGGGACCAGAGGACTTCCTGAGGTTAAGCAATGGGGGGGCTGGTGGGCAGGGAACAGCAGGGCAAGAGGTGCCACACAAGGAAGACATGGACAGGCTGGAGTAAGCCCAGGTGAGTCCACAGGGTGTCAGTCATGGAGAGCATCCCTGGGGACACCCAACATTCAAGAGGACCAGACCCTTGGCAACCAGCCCCAAGCTCTCCATGTTGGCTGAGCTTTGAAGAGCCCCCCCAGCTCCCTGCCAATCCCAGCACCCTGATGGACCCCACTGCCCTGACCCCCAGTCCCGCAGCCTGTTCTCCCCAGGGTGTCCAAAGAACAAAGCTGGGTGTATGAACCACAAGGCCATGTTTTGGCCTTATTTTGAGTCCTTGATGGAGGAGGACAGTGACACATGAGACCGTGGGCATGGGCTGGAGGGTCCAGATAGCTGCACAAAAACACACTCTGGGGTATTCTTACTTCCTCCACCCTTCACCCAATGGCAGCCTCCACAAATGCTTGTTAGCTTGACCTTGCTTTCTACATAAAACATTACACAGCTTTCAAAATAAAGTTTTGTACAAGAGCCACACTGTCTTCCACCAGCAGCTCCCAACCTTAACTCACCCTTCCACGCCAGAATTAATTTTGAAAGAAGCAGTTAATGACCACTGGTGTGGAGGGGCTTCCTAATCCCCAGCCCTCTGCGCAGCTGTGACTAAGCACAGTGGACAGGATGAGGCACCGGCTCAGAATTAACTTTGCTTCATAGACTGGTCTGCAATCCTCATTTTACTCTAATTTAACCTTTCCTAGTTAATTTATATCGGTTCAGCTTGCCAGCCTGTACCTGCCAAAGTGATCATCTTCCATCAAGGGCCTGGGCGTGGAAAGGGTTGCTCTCTGTCGTCTCTGTAACCAGTATACCTAATTAAAGTCCTTAAAAACCTTTAATGTGACAAGACAAGACAGGAATAGGAAAGAAAAATAAGAGAAGATCTTTCAATTACTTTAATCGCTCTGGATTTCCAATTCTCATCGAGACACAACGTGGGCTGAAACTTTCTGCAGTTTCCCCCTTTCCCACACAGCCCAGCCCGTCCCGTCGCAGGCGTCCCCCCGTGCACCGGGTTAACGACCCTGGCTCTCGTGATGGGAAGGGAAAGGGAAAGTAAATATATAAAGCGCTTGTAATAAATGATTAAATTGTCCTCCAGGCACATTTTTGCATATGAATATAAAAGTTGTGATTAATAGGTTATCTAACACATTAACAAAGGCTTTAGCAAACACCGTCCAGCGTCACAGTATTTGCCAGCCCTTTCTGTTTTAAATAGAGCTGTAGCAAACTGTTTGCTGGAGTCCCAAATTCTGGCCAACAAGGCCATCAAAGCCAGGGAGATTGCTGCTTTTTTCACCCAGTAGGTTTTCTCTTCATTGTGAGCCTAAATGCCCCCACTAGGCTCACGATTAAGAGCGATTTAAAAATAAAAAAAATAAAAAAAAAATAATAAAAAAAAATGCAGAATACAATGTCCCGTGCCAATGAGAAATGGAAATTGCTCCGTGCAGGGGACACAATGCTGCTGAAACAAAGGGGACATCTGGAGCACGGCACCATGCTCGGCTGGCAGCGGCCACCGCCTTCCCTCGCTGCTCAAGGAAGGAAGGGAGGAAGGGGAGCACGCTCAAAAGGAGAGCCCCTTTTCCCTTTTCATTGCAAAATTCATGAATGAATCCCATCCCCATCACATAGAGAGAAGCCCCAGGCTCCCGGCAGCCATCAGGTCAGGGACACACAAATCTCAGGGTACCATCCCCTCCCCATCGCTGGAGGCTGGTGGTCCCACCACCGGCACCCCTGGTACAGGACCTGGGGGGGATCACACCCACCTCGGTGTGTTCCCCGTCTCAACAATCCTCTGAGCAGCAGACAAGGGAAAAGAAAAGTTAGTAAAGCCTTTCCCCTACCGTCCACTGAGGCGCTACCAAGAAAATGAAGAGAAAATTTGCTTTTGGAAACAAACATACAAAAAATAAATCCCCCTGCAACAACCAATAATTCATATACATCCCATTTTTTCTTGATCGCGGATTTTTAATCCTCTCTTAAGCACTTTTTAAGTGCCCAATTTTTGTCTCATTTGAATTTAAATCAGCTTGCATGGAGAACTTGGAGAACTTTTTTTTTTAAGCAAGCTTGTTTGGCAGGCACATTTTCCCAAGATCACCCAGCTTTAATTTTAAATTTCAAAAGCCTTGCGTTTAATCCCTTGAGCTGGCCTGGTACCTTGCACCATCTGTTCTGGGGTTTTGTTATAACAGAGAGCACCTGCAGAGTTTTGCAACATTTCAAGCTGTCTGTGGACAAAAATCAAAATAATTATAATTTTCATAAACTAAAGATGGCGATTCAGACGTGGCAGCCCCACCTCACACCAATTTTTCCACAACAAGTCTCTGCAACAGTGACCTTCTGCCACCGGATGGTCAGTGGGGCAGCCAGAAGGACCATGGCCCCCACTGACCATCCCACTCCCTGTCACCCGTTGCTCATCCAGTCCCCAGGATCCTCTGCCAGCCCTTGGGAAGATCCACTTGATGCTCCCACTGGTGGGACAGTCACAGAAGAAGGAGGAAATGGCCTTTTCCAGCAGTCAAACTGCTCAGAGAGGCAGCAGCAAGGGGGTATGGCCATATTGCCCATATCCTGTGGGACCACTTCACCTTCAAAGCACATCCCCACCTCATGCTTGGGTGGGTGCAAAAGTTTTTCTGACACCTTGGGCAAACAAAAAAATCTATTAGAAAGATCCCTTCTCTCTTCCCCAACCCCTAAACTTTGAATAACCTGTCCCTCCAGTCTGTTATGCTGGGCAGTGTGAGACCATCCCTCTGTGAGACCCTGCAGCCTCCCTGACAGCTGGACACTGGCTTTTCTTCTTCTGCACCCACCTGGCCCAAAAAGTGTCATTCAAAGAACAATTCCTCCACTTGAACATCTGAAGCCTTTTCCCCTCTTGCCAAGTGAGTTGGTTGAGGATGGACAAGGAGGGAGCTGAAGGAAGGGCTGGTTCCTGCTGAGAAATGTCATCCCTTGCCCTGGTCCAGCTGTTTTGCAGCAGCAGAGCCCCTGCACAGCCCTTGGCAATGCCCTGCCCATTGGCTAAAGTAAAATAAACCAGAATAAAATAAAATAAAATAAAATAAAATAAAATAAAATAAAAATAATTCTTGATGCTTCTGAAAAGTCTGCCTAATTTCCTAAAATAAAAAGCAAACCCCCAAATTCTTGATGCTTCTGAAAACTCAGCCTAATTATCCACAGAGATGGTGAAGCAGGAATGATTTACCTCACGCAGTTTGTGGTTCCCCAGCAAGAGATGTTCTCAGTCTCCATGGAGGAGCTCAGTACCCCGCTGCAGGAAGCACCACCTATTTACCAGTGCTCCTTTCACAAATCCTGCATGAAAAATCACAAGTACGGATAGCTGTGCCCGCCCCAGAGGCTGTTTGATAGGGCAGAATAGGTGGGGAAGTGAACAAAACTGAATGAAATAGACACTTGGAGATGGCAGTATTTTCACAGGAACTGGAGTGTTTTCCCTCTTAGGTCTGAGGTCACCTGGGCTTCAAACTGGAGAAAACCAGAACGAGATGTTTGGTTTCACCCCACACCAGCCGGGAGCTGAGGTTGCCCCATGGCCATGGGATGCTCCTAACCATGCTGCTGCCCACGTAACGCCAAGCAGGACATGAGAGGGGAGCAGTGAGGAGCAAACTATACAAAACCCAATATCAGGCTGCTCAAATAAAGAAAACCACCCAAAGACCAGTGTACCAGGAAATGCTGGAGCTGAGGCAGGAACAGAAACTGTGGGTGAGGACTCCTTGGGTCAGGCTGTGCTGGGATTGCACCCTGTGTTATGCCAATGGCAACTAGAAAACAGAGATTAAGCTCTGTTTAGGCACCTAGAAAACAGAGATTAGGCTAACGATAACCTCGGCAACGCAGCCAACAGGGGAGATGGACACAGAAAGGCTTCTGCAAAATTAAAACCAGCCCCACACTGTGTAGGGATGATGCTTCACCAAGAGTCCAGACAGACCATGTCCTGACCCACACCCTCTCCTCCTCCACCTTCCTTTCCCACCAAGGGATGTGGAGGCCCAGACTGTTCACAAGTACCCTCAAAATTATAGTTAATTCTCCAGGAACCAAGCCAGTTTTCAAAAAGTGACTTTATAAATAGCTGTCAATGAGTACACCTTAACAAAAATGTATTTGTAATGTTTAGCTTCTAAATCCCTGTGAAAAAGCAAATTAAAGAAAGTCCAAACCTTTTGTCGAGGAACCCAGCGATTTTGCAGTTACCTGCTACAGAGTCGACACTTCACTTTTCATTTTTATGCCCCCAGAAAATAAACTACTATTTCCCTTATTTCACTGTCATTCCTTAATTCCCACCTTCATCTCTGCATAGAAGGAATTCCAAAAGACTGAAGAACTAAAATCTGTGAATTAATGGCTTTTCTTTGAGTTAACTCCCTAAGCCCATGGTGCACAAAACTGGAGGTTTAATGTTTTTTAAATTAATCACCAAATACTAAAAAATAAAAAAAAAATATTAAAAAGAACAAAGAATCCAATTTTTATATTTTCATGAAAGAGACTAAATGTTATATTATCCCTCTTGTGATTTTGTCATTTTTTATAGTCACATTGGGGAACATTAGGAAATATAACCAAATAGGATTATGATATCAAATGTTGGGGATGATTTATGCATTTTATCTATTTTGCAATGAGCAAGTAACGATGAGGGGCTAATGGAAACTGTAGACCCCAAATTTATAACAGTTTCTTCAAAGGGAAATTCTTTAGCTACGTGGATCGTATTTGTGAGGGAAAACCCAATTACTCTTGGGTGCTTGTACCTTACTATTTTCTTTTATGATGCTTTTTTCCGTAAGTGCTTATTATGATTCGATAACCCAGTTACAAATAAGCGGTGACCCTCCGCTCTTATCTCCAAATTCGCAGCTTTCCAATTTGTCACAGTTAGTCGAGAACTTGACTTCTTATTAATTACTACCAAGGGGTCCTAGAGGGAGTTGCAGAGCTACAGCATCATCCCCACCCCCATGAGGCATCATCGGGGAAGAGATCTACAGAATCTAAACCTTTGTAGAGGCAGCTGGCTTCTCATTGGGGGAAAATAAAAAATAAAAATAAGAATAATAATAAAAAAACCAAAGCGAAACAAAAACCAAACAAATCAAACCAAACCAGAAAGTGCCCCCTGTGACTTCTCAACCTGGAAAATCTTCCACATGTCCAGAGAAGGACATCCCTGTCCTCAGCCCTGAGGAGCTGCCGAGAGTTTCCCAGGTAAATAACCTGGAGTAAAGCAGAGAACACCACCACACTCTGGATGTTTCCAGCTGTCTGTCTGCAACTATGCTCAAAAGTGGTGAAAAAGGGTATCTCGGTCACCTATTTAGTGATAAATTATGCTGAGTTTCCAAAAGTGTAGATTCTGCTTTCATGTATAAAACTTTGCTATGCTGTAACTGCAGAGTCTTCAGCAATCCCAGCGCTGTTTGAAGGCACCTTGCCTCACTCACAGCGCACGTAGAAAGTACGAAATATATTGATTCTGGAAAACAACATCAAGAATAAGACTTTTTTTTTACCTATACCCGCACTCCTAAGGCTCACACCTCAGCCATCCTGGAGAGGTACCAATCCCACGAGCACACGTAAAGGTGAGGAAACTTAAGCAGAGAAGCAGCCCCACAAGCCTTGGCTATTCCTGTACTCACCCCATCCGGAGTTGTCCCATTCCCACCAGAGCACTCCTGGCCGCTGCCTGGTGAGGTTTGGGGAGGAGCAGAATTCCGACTGTGGGTACCACGTTGGCCCAGATGAAGTGATGGTTTCCACCTTCTTCCCCAGACACTTTCATCCTTTGCATTCCCGGGAAAGGCAATGTTCCCACACCGACAAGAAAAGCTTCTCGTGACCTTTTCCTCCTGCTCAGGAATCTGCTGCAAATGCCCCAGTTTGATGCCTTCCAGGGGTGGAACATGCAGGAGGCTCCGGGACAGGCTTTGTGGGGAGAGGGGGCCCAAAGAAATTTGCACTGAATTAGACGTTTACTTACAGATGTTTAACAAAAAAAAAAACCCCACAAAACCCCAACCCCCTAATTCAAGCAATGTAAAAATTGCTTAAAGCCTTCTAATTACAACGCCTTGGCAAAGAAACCCATACGATTACTCCGAACGTCCATTAATTATTAGCAGCATTTCTACAGTTAAGCGAGAGACGAAAAATACCCAACTCCCCTCTAATGTGACTTACTAAGCCCCAATTTCAAAGTTAAACAAATAAAATCTGATTTGAAAAGTACACTATTAAATATTTTATCCATGAACCACTGCTAATATGATTCAACTATCCAATTTGAGCACCCTTTCCTTGGACTCTATCCAGCGCACTCAAGGAATAAAACTTGGCATCAATTAACAACCCGTTCTCATCCTGAACTTATAATATGCATTTGTGATGTCTAAAACACCTAAAATACATTCTCACCGCGCTCTGAATGACAGATGAACTCAGATCCGAGCTAGGTGAAGGTAGTTGCTTCGTTTGGGGGAATTTATTTTTTTAAATATATATATATAGGTTAATGTCATCAACAAGAATATATTGATTTGGTAAGCTGTTTTTTTTAATTAATTATCACAGATGAAGCTTGTGGCTTTTTTTTAAAAAAAAATCCTCCTGTGCGCAGGAGGGCTTTGCTTTGAAAGAAAAAGAAAAAAAAAAAACCGAAAAAAGAAAAGAAAAAGGAAAATAGAAAGAAAAATGAACATTTCAATCAGTTCTAATGCTACCCAAATCCCTAGCACTTAATTTATCGAATCTCCTGTTAGTGAATGAACAAAGGTAAAAATAACAGGCTAGTTATAAACTAGTACTATGATGATGACATTGTGAATTATTTAAAAAGGGCATATTCAGTGTGACCATAGAGCCATCAATCATAATAGACATTGATGAGAAAAAGAGGTTTCAGTCACTTCCTATCTGCCAGGAGAACAATTCTATCTCGCAGGTAGCTGTGAAGTGCCGCTGACCCGATGTCACTCGCATTGTTGCTCTACCCTTTGAACGGGGAGAGCAGATTCTCTCAATATTAGAATCGAATGAGTAAATAAATTCTCAGTTCACCGCCGCACTCCTTCAGAGTGCACACTTCAATTTGTCTAACAATGGGGAGGACAGAAAAGCAGAAATCTCTTAAAGCAGGGATGAATTTTTTATGGATGCTCAAATCCAGCTGCAAAGAATGGGGTTTTAAATGGTAGCGGCGCTGCTTTTAGCGGGAGCCCCCAGAGACAAAGTCCTCGGGCAGGGTTTTGTGCTGCATTCAGCCCCTCGCTCTCCCTTCTCCCACCAAACGGCTCCGGGGTGGTGCCCACCTCCATGAAAACCCCCCTCCCCTTCGCTTCCCCTCACTTCCAAACTCTTAAGTTTCGGCGAGAAACCTCTCTTCACCAACCTGAATGCTCCCACGGCTTTAAAGGGAAGCAAGTGTTGCTGCTGCAAAGATGACTGTTGAGCAAGAAGGGAAAAAAAAAAAGCACTCCAAATTTTAATTTGTGCTGGATTAATCTAGGAGAGACTCTTTCACCTGATGCCCCACATAATTATACCTAAACTTTCACTCAGATCACATGTTTCATCATTGTTGGTTACTCTAATTAGCTCATGGATTCCTGCAGCTGCAAAGACAACACAGAAGGAGGAATGGATTGTGCACAGCTCCAGCATTTACAACAAAACGCTTCCCCTGGCATCACAGGGATGTTCCCCCTGGCCAATGCTGCGGGGATCGGGGGGATGGGGGGGCAGAGATGTGGGATTGCAAGGATGTGGGATAGTGGGGATATGGGGATGCAGGGATGGGTGATATGAGAACATGGGGATGTGGGATATAGGATTGTAGGGAAGTGGGGATGCAGAGATGCAGGATTGCAGGGATAAGGGGAT
>BJBW01004173.1:92038-117274 GCA_004320125.1 Scolopax mira
GGGGATGCAGAGATGTGGGATTTCAGGACAGGGGGATGTAGAGATGCAGGATTGCAGGGACAAAAAATTGTGGGGATAGGGGGACTCAGGATTGTGGAGATACAGGATCGCAGGAATGTAGGGATGCTGAGATGTGGGATCGTGGGGACAGGGGGATGTTGGGACACCGGGATGTGGGATGCAGGATGATGAGGGGATGCCTGCCCCGGTCTCTCTGCCTGCAGCAGAGTCCCCAACCCTTCACCCACTCTCATCTTCATCCTCCCCCCAGCGCCAGCAGCACATCCCAGGAGTCTATTCATCTCCACATAACCTCATACTGCTCCAAAACTGTACATTGCCACTTAATTGTTACTAACAGGTAAATCAAAGGTAAAAGAGAACTAATTAATTTTCCAGCTCGGTTTTATTTTACTGTTACTGTTTTGAGGAAATATAACTAAACCCCATTAGTGTTAAGGTAAGACCATGAAACAACATAATATAATGCAAGAAAGACATTTAATAGCGTAGAGGAATGTTAAATTACTAATTAACTCCAAGTTACTGTATAAAAAAGCATAGTAATTTACAGGATTATTGCAATATGCAGCTTAGATTGCCACAAGGGTCAGCTAGGGAGCATTTCCTTCTATTTCTTTCAGTGTGGTGGTTATTGTAAAATTCTTCTCACATTAAAATGTACTGTCCTTACCCACAGTTCATTGCTGCTAATTAGCAGCAGTTGAGATTTCCCTAGCAGTCATTTTTTTCTATGTTAAGCTGCCAAATGTTACCAACTGCTCAAGATGCTCCGTGCGCCGAGTGTCCGGCTGCCCACCCCCGGCACCCCCGCGCCGCGGGTCGGGATCAGCACCCGCCCAAGAAAACACTAATCAAATTATTTGTCCTGCTCTTTGTTCTATTAAAGCAGGTTAGCAGAAACCTTCTGGCGCCTTTGGCTGAGCTACAGAACTTAGAAACGTCTATTTATTTTTTTTTTATTATTTTTCTTTTCCTAAACATACAATATACTGCTCCAACGCTCGAAACTGGAAGCTCTCCAATACGTTTCTTTATTATTATTTTTTGTTGTTCAAAAGCAAGTATTTCTGCATTCTATTTAAACTTTTATTTAAACAAGAAAGCAAGAAAAGACATCTTTTAGTTTTTACCTAAATATATAAGAAGAATGCCATAACTTTGATTAATAATTGATTAAATAAACCATCCGCACATCAAAGGCAGGAAGAAGAGCTGTTCCACAGAAAGGCTAGACTATCAAATAGCACTTTGTTGTCTTAAACACTGCTCAGATCTGCAGCATTACATAGCTCGTTGCACATTAATGTTTGAGGTTATAAATGGCAGTGTTTTCCAAAGCATTTATTATTATTATTATTATTCTAAAGAGCAAAAGAATCTACCTCTTTTTTTTTTTCCCTAATTAAACACGAGCAGTTTGAAAACAGAGAAATTTGGACCATAATCCTGCAGCCTCATCTTTTCCTCTCTCTTTTGTTGGCTTTATGACTAATTTATGTTTAACCTTCTTGAGAATCCGTGGTGGCAATACACTTTCTGAAAAAATTCAAAGCAACTTTTGCCGGTGTCCAATAGCAGGGCAAAAGGTCTCGGGAGCTGTGAAACGGCTCAGAATTGAAAGAGGTGACACGATCTTCTTCACCTCCTCTTCACAGGAGTAAGAGCAATCAGGAAACAACTACTAATTGCTTCATCAAAATTAAGCTTCTCCATCTTCATACCAATTATTTCCCCATCGCTGTTTAGAGTTTCGTGTGCCTACCAGCCACACGGAAAAAAAATAATTAAAGAAATCAGGCCTCTCAATTGCAATGTTTTTTCCCAGAATCGCTTAATGAAAGTGGGATTCGGATTTCTGTCTCGTCCATCTGACAATATTCCCCTTTTTAGATTCCCAAAGTTGGTTAAAACACACAGCACCTGAATATACTTGTACTTCATTTACACATGAGAAAGGATTGTAAAATTTACTTACCACAAAAGTGAAAAATTCATTGTGCTGACAAGAATAAATCCATTCAGTCAACGATCAAAACAGTAGCCCAAGGGTAACAAAGAACAAGTGTCAACCACATTTGCTCTGAAGTTCCACAAAAATCTCCCCTGGGGGTTCCAATCATGATGCTCTATATCTATATTTATATAACAATATTTTAAAAAAAAAAAAAAGGAGGGAATATAAAGGGCAAAGCAATTAAATTCTGAGGATTTTAATCAGAGCAAGAACTTTTTAACCAGTTTAATTTTCCCTTCAAAATACGATAGCCACAGTATTTTGAAACAAAGTGTATTACTCAGAGCTAAAAGATACCCCTTTTTTCCTCTGTGACATGCAGGGATCTGCATCTAATTCCCATTACTGTGTGTGTATATACATATTAAAATATATATATGTTGTGCATCTGTGCTGTAATTTAGGTGATACTCCTCGAATACCATTTCCTTTGAGTAGCAAAAATGCTCTTAATGCTCCGTAAGGGATTACAAATATATTCCTGCACATCAGGAAGGGAGCTGAGGATAAAGGACTGGGACTAACATTTCCGACGGGCGCCGTTTCTCTCCCTGAGCCCGACCGGTGGCTGGTGACACCCCAGTGCCCTCAAACACCTCCAACACCCAGCATATGCTTCAACACATTGCTATCCAGCGCCCCAGTGGTTGCTGAGGCCAGGGAAAAGTGGGACAGGGATGGAAGACAAGCCCAGGGTTCTGCTCTCTGGGTTTTGTTTTTTTTTCCTACACTTTACTGTCCCCCCTGTGTTTCTCTCAACCGCTCTCTTCCCATTAACTACTACAGCATTGGCTTCGCCTCATTCTTTTGCTAGAATCTTGGCAAAAAAAAACCCCAGAGCATGAGATAAGCGATGGGAATGCAGCATAAAAATATTCAGATATATTTTTAATATAAGCATTATATTTGTGTGTCAATAGGGAAGTTTAAATGCATAAGGGCAGAGGAGGCGACTCTCCTCCATGAGACTCCAAAAATTCCTGGATGCAACTGATAATCTTTGATTATTTTTTCCCAAAATGAGATTTTTTCATCCTAGCTAGCTAGCAGATACAGCCAATGACAAGCCTATTTCCATACTGGCAAGGTTTCATATTACTTTGAATTATTAAATCCAGCCCACGGTTACAGATACTGTATGTGCTCATAGAGGGAAAGTACACACACACTCATGCACAAACTTTACATGAAGATTGAAAAGCAAGGCAGAAGAATAAATAGACCAGTGGGGCAAAATAAAATATTTAGTACCTACTTTTCATTTATGGGTAGTACAATAGGTCACAGTTCTCCACTTTTTCCACACTTAAAAATAAAACCATTTTAAAAGACACCGATACAGTGGTTCCTAGAATTCTGCAAGGCAATTTTTTATTTGTTCATTTTTATGAACTCGGATCGTCCCAAAGCATGCTGTAGATGCCGTCACCACTGGGGTGAGAGCCAAAAAATACAGAAAACAGTCAATTAAATGTGCTTCTTTAAAACTTTTTTTTGTCATTTGTTTTTAAGCCCCACTTATATTTCATAATCTAAAATCTAGAATTCCCACAGATTTCTGACCACCCAGTTGGCATCCATCCCTCCACCCCCTCTCAAATAGTGTGTGTGGGGGGGTACATGCCCCATGGGCTTGGGGACAACAGCAGTGGCCCATTCTGGACCTCCCCTTGCCATCGTGCACGGCAGGACTCATCCCTGCAGCCATGCTCCTGCCGAGCATCCTCACCCGCGGCTCCCCCGGAGCTGGCACGGAGCAGGGCAAGAGGCAGGCTGAGCCAGGGACCAGCCATAATCGAAGTGGCAGAGACGTCACCGTCCATCTATAGCATCCTCTCCTCACCCCGGCAGCCCCAGCACAGATAACTCCGAAAATAAATCACTCTGATGCCGCATACTGTTACCAGTCAATTAGATCTGGCGATTCCAGCCCAAGCGGTCGGTAAACAATCTCAGGAAAACACCCAGGACCACAACACTTATCTGCTGCTACACATTCAGAGTGATTTTCCACTTCCCATATGGAAAAGCGATAAAGTTTAAAAGACAACGAGGAGGAGGACGATGGCAACGGCAAGTTTCCAGAGTGGTTGTTATTCATAACACTCATCGTTAGCGTTGGCATCTCAAGTAGTGGGGAAGCAAATCGAGGGCTGCCCCCCCCAAGGTGGTGACCCTGCCTGCGCCCCCGTGGAAGGCAGGATCCTGCCCCACAACTCAGCAGGAGTTGCTGGAAAGGTTAGCTGGTTAACGCAGGGCTGATGGAACAGCACCCACCACAATGCAAGGTGCAGCGGGGCAGAAATTACCCAAAGAAAGCAGAAGTCAGCAAAGGGAGTAAAAGAAGTATCACTGGCAAAACTTTCAGCAATATGGCTTTTTTAGCTTTTTTCCTACTAAAATAATGCTGGATTCAGCATTTTAGAAATTCAAAGTATCAATTTCCACATCTCATTCGCTGAATTTGACTTGGTTTCTTTAATAGGTGCTTACTCTGAAGTGAATTTGTATGCAAGCCATCAATGGGAGCAAAAGCTTTCCTTCCCCTAATGACAATTCTGTAAAGAAAATCCTTCAAATTGCAAAAAACTCCTCATGAAGGTGAGGCTTGTGTGCTATGGGAAGGGATTCTCTAACCCAATGTGCAATTTCTGACCATTTTTTAAAGAGTTCAACAGTCTGGATACAACCTCAATAACCTATAATTTAGGGTGCACTCTTTCTAAAAGGAAGAGAAAAAACTTTTGGAAGTTTTAAAGATGCTGTTTCCTGATTGTGGATTCTTCATGCAGAATTGTCCCATGCCTGTGTTCCTAAGCTTGGTCATTCCATGAATGGGAATTCTACTTTTCCAGAAAATGCTCTTCCAGCCCTCAGGAAAATGGGACAATGTAGGTAAATTGGCTGAGCAAGTGTCATGTAGGAATTTCCCAGTTACATATATGACTTTAAATGAAAAAATGTGATTAATTACATTTTTCAACAACTAACCTATGTCCTAGGAAACTTGAAAAATTAAATTGCTTTCTTGATTTGAACATAGTGATAATATTAGCACTTAAAAACGAATTTCTGGGTTTGCAGGACTTAACTGTGGCTCAAAACATGCACGAATCGTAAGTTGGATGAAGTCTGAGAGGACGCTGATCTCCAACTCCAACTAGCAGCTGGTATGTTCTGGTAGCTGAAGGATTTTAATTTCGCTGCTGAATCAGGGAAGGAAATGTCTGCACTAGCCTTGCTGCTAATTAATGCACTAGTTGATCTGCTCTAGCTAGACCAGGACAACATATTTTTTGGGTTGCCCGGGTTGTTTGTATTTCAGAAATTATCATCACCAACTTTTCTTTTAATTATTTGAGCCCGGCTCCTTGAAATCCTAATTGCTGCTGCCAACTGCGTAGGGAACAAAGTTAACTTCAGTACAGCATCACAGTCACAAAAGGCACCTGGTTCTTTCTTCTGACCATGCTCCAGGGCTACAGGTCCCATCTGTCCACTCTGCTCTTCCACGGGAAGTTGTGGCAACTCTCACTAACGTTTTCCACAATTTATGCTTTGAGCTTCAATGAGCTTTTGCTTTGATGCTCTGAGATGCCACCAAAGCACTTACTACAGTCACTCACTGCTTCTTGCAGAACCTGCTACTTGGTTAGAAACTTCAGTATCCTGACTCAGGTCAAATTTCTTTTTGATTCTAATTTTTTTCTATGCATAATTAATATCCTTCTCCCTCCTTCCTTCCTTCCTCCCTCTCCTATAAAAGTTTTAAATAAAGGGGTTTTCTTATGCTGTGCCTCAAGATACGGTCTTTTTGGTCATTGCTATCTTCATAAATCATAATTTATTAATGAATTGCTAGCTGGTTCTCTATACTGGTGGTGCACATCAATATTCAGCATTACTTTCCTTTCAGCTTAGCTTCCCTGCTCTTATCAACTTGTATGGGATCTGCTCAAATAAAATGTATTTTAGATTTTTAACAACTATTGTAGCCACTCCGTTCTTCAATGTGGCCTTGGGGCATATCTCAGATGTAGTGCTGCGCTTTGTATTAGAGCTCGCTTCCCCCCCCCCCCCATTGTGTAAAATGGAAATTCCAGTATTTTTAGCAGCATTGCTCTTTAAAAACTGAGGAGAGGGAGGTCTTTATCGATGCACGTAGAAGATGATTATTATCTTCTTGAGTAATGATATCAATATGTCTGAATATCTCTATCTAATGCTACTCCAAAACCACGTTGACATTTTTGCTGACATATTAGAGTTTTAGCAGGGCTATAGATAAATTATCCAACCACAGGCAAATATTAGGCCTCTCAGACCCATTCTGTATCACAGAGTGATATACACACATATCTCACACCATTAAAATTTTAAATGACCATACCTCAACTCTTTCAGATTACACTTTTTCTCTGACAAAAAATACACGGCACATACACATCGTTTTTGTGAAGTGCTTTCTAGGTAAGTTTTCACCTGGAATCCTGAGGAGTGCAGAAATGCATTACTTCTCCTGACCCTCACCTCACCTGCTAAAGAAGCAGCTCTTGATGCTTTATTTCTCTTCCAACTCTCTCCTCAGCCTGCAGCTGCACATGTCTCATCCTAACTCCTCTTGCAATCTCATGGGCAACCCAAATCTCACAAGAAGCCCCAAATATGGCTCCTGTTATACCCTGCTGGCCAACACCAGAAGCTATAACAAATTCTCCCCCACCATTCGGATCTCAGTGGCATTACTGTGGCTCTTGCTGAAGACATTGTCCCTCAGGCACCTTCCTGGAGGGACGGGAAAGTCCACCAGCCACTGCTTGCACCTTTCTTATCCCTTGCTCTGGCAGCCCTTGGGCTCTGTTGGCTAAACCCAAGAACCTACAGCAAGGTCTCACCGCTCCCTGAACCGTGGATACCCAGGAACCACCAGCTCCTGCTCAAGGCTTGTATCTTAAACAGTCAAATGGACAATTTATATCTATTTTGCAGATCGAGTTCCAGAGTAGCTAATTTTTTGGTCTTGACAACCTTTTGTTTTGCACATGAACTGTCCAAGCAGCCCTAGCAAAATCCTCGCTGTCCCCAGGCCGTGGGCTGTGCCAGAGGAGCAGTCCCACCTCTCTCCCCTCTTTCCTGGTGGGGCAGGACCCCAGTGAGAAGTTTGCTCTGGGAGCACAGAGCACCACCACTACGTCCCACACCTGGATGGTGAAGCTGCAGCCCTTCTGGAGCTCCCATCAGGGTGGCTTCCCTACCTTGGTGTTAGACCATAATTATTTTGTTTTATTCTACCTGTGATGCCCAATTCATGCTCTGCAATCTTTTTAAATTTCTTTATGCCAAATAACGTGGAGATTCTTTTCTCTTGAATGGATTTTAAAAATTACATTTTAGCCCTTGATTCTCCCTGCAAAACTTGAAAAATACAATGTTCTGAATTTATTCTTTGAAACAGGAGAGTAGAGAAGGAGTTGGATATTTTTTTTTTCCCCGCTTTATCTGTGGTTGGGAGTTTCTCTGCTCCAGAAAACCCCTCTTAAATTTCCAGGAAATCCAGACCTGTGTTATAAGCCCGGGTAAATTTGCAGCCCAGCAGTGGTGCCCCCCAGGCAGACAGTGGCCAGGCAAAGGCTGGGGCACCAAAATACCCTGGGGGGGCACTGACCCCCTCAGGCCTAAGCACTGGTGCAGACTCTCCTTCCATTGACCCCCCCACACACAGGTGTTTATTGCATTTTCTGCATTGTAGCCTAAAATGACAAATCTTGTAACTTTCTTCTGCCTAGTTTCATAAAGAGAAGGGAAAAAAAAAAAAAAAGCAAGGGGGAAAAAAACCCAACAAAACCCCAGAGCCCACACCCCCCCCTCCGTGTCTCCGCGTGCCTCAGCTGCACATCATACATGCGGAACATTGAACCATCCTCTTAAATATTATGACATGGAGAAAATCACATTGTGCTTTAACCTATCAACAAAGGAGCAAAGCAATTACAGAGCTAAACACAGTCGAGGAAGACCCAATAAAGAGAAATCCAAGAAAATTTGGTGAAAATTCTTAAGGGGCCTTACAATGTTTAATCATGCTTCAGGCCTAAATTAATATTCTGCTTCTAATTCAAAAGACTGAACCACAAAGGTACATCTTTTGGGTATTTTTAATAACCATAGTACAACACTCTGTGAATTAGCAGCTGGTCTGACTGGTATTTTACTTTTTCTTTGCTTACTCAAGTAAAGCAGTTAATATTAGTATAATCATCAAACTAACATTAGTCAGACAGAAGGACAGATTTTTTTCTGTGTTGTAATGCAGAATATAAAAAAAAAAAATTAAACCAAGATTTAGAAATTCCTTTGTGTATTAAATAATTTTTCTTATGCAGTTGCAATAAAACAAAAAAATCTTTGTTATATTCACCCATTTTATAAAACAAACAATAGATTAAAGAGTACATAAACACATGGCAGACAGTAACCTAGCACCCAGTGGGTGAGAACAAAGAGACCATCGTGGGCTGCTACCTGCTACTCTCCACGTGTCACAAAAAACATTTATGGAAATACATCCATCCTGTTCAAAATTGGTAGAAAAATGCAATCCGCTAAACTGAAAGTGCCAGTTAGTGTATTTACCTGTTTTTTAAAATAGAGGTAAATTTCTGATCATTGGGCTTCCCACTTTCAACCCTGGGTATTTGCAAATGTGACACTCGATTAGATGCTTGGTTTCATGTCTGGTTTGAGGAATAGCCTGCACAACTAATATTTGTTTACCCAAGTTTTAGATGGACTTCGAATAATTGGATACAGATGTCAAGACAAACAGTAATTTTCTTTTAAATAAATTAGAAGCAAAGATGAGAAAGCTCAAAAACATTAAATAAAAGTACATCGCTACTCTCCCATTTGTTATCATTGCTCTGCCATCATGGGATACCTCAGGACATCAAACACAGCTCACAGACACCCAGAGCTGGCTTCACCTGGGCTTTACCCAGTGTGTGGGTTTCTGGCTTGGACGGCAACAAAGAGCCATCAACTTCAGCACGAATGTCCCCAATTTAACACAATTGCTACTTCAAACCGAAGCCAAAGGAGCCTGAAGCCATGTTAAACATATGCAGCGTTTTATGTAATTAAACTCCTATTTCTGCTCATCTTGTGTTGTGCTGTGTTTGTTGTACGAAGAAGGAAATCACAAACCAATGCAGATGACAAGGGGGATGTGCAGGAAAGGATGGGAAGGAACTTTTATAACCCCTCCTGGTAGCCTTTCCATGGATGTTTGTACCTCTACAGCTTTGTTTCGGTTGTGCCACCCTACATTAGAAAGAGGTTTGGTCTAGATAAAGAAAAAGCTGCATCTTCTACCTGTTCTGCCTGCTCCCCCAGCACGTCCTCAGTGGGAAACCCCTGGCAGACCCACAGGAACAGAGGAGATGGCCAGGGCTCCTACTCCCTCCGCCTGTGGGGAAAGCATGGTGTCAAGGGGGTCTTTATTCCCATTGAGAATGGCAGTAGAAGCCCAGCCCCACCCTGGGCATGTTCCTCACCAGGGGTTCCTGCAAGAACAGCCCCTGCTCTGGGCAGACATGGAGAAGGTGGGACTCACCCCGCTCTGCAATTAGACCTCTGCAAGGTGACACAGGTAACGGGTTTTTAATATCTTCATGGATTAGTGCCCCGGGAAGGCACAGCTTATGACAGTATTTACACATGGGCTTAGTGCCGCACCGAGTCCCTCGGTGTGTGGCCATCTGCTTCCACGGAGGGAAAAACAAAGAGAGACCTAACACTGGGGACTTCTCCTCCTCACGGTCCCTGCCCAGTTTAACCCCAGTGAGGAAACACCTTCCATCGCTCATCAGCCTTCATCAAAGCTACTTTAAGAAAATCCTCTCTTTTTCTCATGGAAAAAAAAAAAAAAAGTGTATTTCCATGAAGCCGTGTTTCCCACACACTGCTCAGCAACACGCATGCTGCCTGTCTTCTGCAGCCCAGCAAGAGGACAGGAATGGAAAGGCAACATCACCCCAACGCGTGGTGAATAGGGCTTCTCCTTGGAGGTCCACCAACAGCTGTGGGAGGGGCTCAAGGAGAGATGGGTTGGGCAGAGGAGGGAAAGACTTCGCTACGCAAGGGGCGATGGAAAGAGACACAAACAGCAATAAGAAAACATTCAGAAAATAAGAACATTCAGAAAATAATCTACTGTTACATGTAACACGGCAACGAGCCCTCTTGTGCACCCACATGTGCCGAAACAGGCAGACATGTCAGACATCGTGGGCTCTCTCACCAGTATTCCCAGTAAAATTAAGATAGATCTAAGGGACCGTATCGCTTTGTCACATCTGTTTTACATCTACTTGCAAACGTGCTACATATTGCAAAAAGATGAGCCAGAAAAATCAGACCCAGTAAAAATATTAAATCAAAGTAGATGTCGGAAAAAAGATCGTAAGAAATACTTTCTAAATAGCAAACATCTGAGAAAATCGTAAGGAGAGTTTAATTAAGAAGAAAAAGCTATTTTTGTGTCAAAGCACAGGTAGTAAAGAGCGTATACATACCCCACAGTAAAGAATATATACATACCCTGCTTAAGAGCCCTGGGTGCTCGTGGCGTGTATTGGGAAGGAGAGCCCTGTGCAGAGGCAGGTGGGATGCTGCGGTGATGGACACGCGGAGGAGGCACCATCCCTTGGTCACCGGTGGCCGCTGCAGGGCAGAAGCCCTGGTGAGATCGACCAGTGCTCTGATCCACAATGGCAAATCCCTTCCTTCCGTGTAATAGTTGAAGACAACGTAATTTAAGGTGTCCCTTCCATTATTCAAATGCCTAAATTGCGGCGGGGTGAGGAGACAGGGAATACGGCGTGGAGCAGAAACAGGAGGGCACCGGCGAAATGAAAAAAGAAGAGGGTAGCAGTTGGTCTGGAGCTGAGAAAGCATCTCTGGAAGGATAATGCATACGGAATGACGCTGCATTTCCTGAGCTGGTCAGAACCTAGAGGTGTGGGGAAAAAAAAATAAGGTGTTCCATGAAAGAATGGACAAAAAATTGAGGAGGAAATTGAGGAGTAGAGGCGAGGTGAGATGAGAAAACTAAATCCAGTTCTCCCAAATCCCAAGGCAAGGTCAGAGTCTAATTTCACTAAACAAGACTCACTTCTTTGGCCCAAGAATCCCACCACCTCATGCCCTTTGCAGCACTTTACTCTTCCTCCTTCCACGTCTTTCTGGACAGGAGAAGACATCGATAACCGCATCTCCAACTTACCTTATCTACTGTTGCCTGTGTTTTATGGAGAAAGGAGCTGTTTCACTGAAATTCATGCCTTGTTTGACTGACTTCTCAAATATTTTCCAACGAGCACAAGAAAAAGACTCCACATGAACGTCCCCAGGTCTCATGCTTGTGCAGGATCTCCCGCAATGAGGTCGCAGCCCCCAGTATCACCGCCGTTCAGACAAATAAATTGCAATGACTGCAAAGAAGCAGAGACTTATTTAGCACTAAAAGATATCCAGAGAAAATTAAAGGAAAACACTTTGCTCATATCAGCCAGGGGAGGATGGCCAGCCCACGAGTCCAAATGCACTCATCTCTCTCCACTGCAAATATTGGAAGGGATTTGGAACAAAGATAGTCATTAAATAGCAGTTTTTAAAAAGCCCTCTGCACTTAAACTGCAGGTTGTTTCCCTCATCCTGAAGATGTGTTTTTTTTATGGCAGAGGAAATGCAGAGCCATTTTACTCTTAAATTTATCTTCAAAAACTTCAAAGAAATGCTTATCATCTAGTCAAACACTTCAAGCATTTTCACTAGAGTTTTAATACTTTTAATTCTTTAACTATGAATTGCTCCTTTGTTAGATACAGAAATTGTCCTATCGCCTGGTCCTTGGGAGAAGAGACCGACCCTCCCCTGACTACACCCTCCTTTCAGGGAGCTGGAGAGAGCCAGAAGGTCTCCCCTCAGCCTCCTTTTCTCCAAGTTTCTTCCAAGTCTTCTCCAAGTCAATCTTCAAGTCTTCTCCACGGTAATATAATTTGCTTTGCTCTTCTAAAGGAAATAGAAGTACGTGGCAAATACCCCCCCCTCTGTTTTATAGCACATCTTCAGACTTACAGACCTGGATGTGTGTTCATGTCCCGCCTTGTCAGTCCACCTGAGATGTCGATATGAAGGCACAGATGATTATTCAGCTGCACACATGCACAATTTGCAGTACATTTCCCTTCAAACCCTAGGCATTTTGCATCAAGCTAGGATACACATGCAAATACTCATGAAAAGACAGAAAGGAATAAACAATTCATAATATTTACCATAAAAGAATATAAGTTATAGTAGATTATGGCATTTGGTTTTTTTTTTCTATAAACGCAGTCAAAAATGTATCGAAAGGAAATCTTCAAGTAATGTTTTCAAGCATATTTAGGGTCTATTTTTTACAGTAGGCAATTTAAAAATGGAAAAAAAAAGAGAACCTTTGTGATGTTGATAATATGACTGTTTTCAAGGTGAACTCATTACTATCTTTCATTATGTACGTGAAGAGTTACTGCCTGAATGCAGTCAAAGTGTTGTAAATCCTTGACATTGGTTTTAATAATGGGTGAAAATATCTTCAAATGTCTTCCTACCCCTCTGTTTCTAAAAATCTCAAAATGGAAAACATAATAAACTGTTCTATTTTTTCTCCTTTTTTCAGGTGATTTTTAAATCTTTTCTCTTTGTTACTAGCGCTGCTTTTTGCTGCATTTTCCCTACATGGGCCATGCTGAAGTGCCACCAGCAAAGCCAACCTCACAAACTTCTGACCTAATCAAAAGACAGAAGTATAAAAAAAAATTTTAAAAAAGCCTGGCGCAAGACAGTTTTCACAGTAATTCCAGCCCAATTTTGCCCATATTATAGTAGAGTAATGAGTTGTAAAGCACATTTTAAGTAGAAGAACTATAAATATCTCACCACTTTCTTTACTGCAGGGATAGATTTCAGCTAAGAGCAGCTCCTATAGTTGTTGTGAGGACCAGGCGTAGTCCCAGTAGAAGGAGAATCTGTGCCCATCCAGCCTGGCTCAAGGGATCATTCCCATTTCATAGAATCATAGAATGGTTAGAGTTGGAGGGGACCTTAAAGGTCACCGAGTTCCAGCCCTCCTGCCACATGCAGGGATACCTCCCAGTAGATAAGATTGCTCAAAGTCTCATCTTGCCTGGTCTTGAACACCTCCAGGGACGGGGCATCTTCTGTGGGCCCCCCCGACGATGCTGCCCAGTGCTGCTGTGGCTTCCACTTGTGCTGAGCTGGGCTCCATGCCCCAGGGGCATCCTGGTTTGAGGTAAAACAGAACCAATTTTCCCTTCGGTAATTCTACTTTTTAGCTAAGCCTTTTCTAACTGACAGCTCTCCAAAACAAACAGCGTATTGTCAAACACTGTTCCTTCCCAGAGTGATTATTTGTAATTCATGCCAGGGAACGGTATGCAAATTGGTTCTTGCCTAAACTTATTGCTATTATAAACAAGGTCAGCTAATTTTGTTACTTTCCCCATTGCCCCTGAATTTCCATCTGGAAGCAGAAGAGCATAGAGAGGTCGCACTTGTGAGGAGGAGCGGAAAGAACAGGGGACCCAAACCGACCAATAGGATGATTTTCTGTTGCTGGAAAAGCAAAGGTGCCCTGGCCCGAGCTCTCCCTCTGGCTGCCCGCCGAGCAGCAATAGTCCCTTCAGCACAGGAGAATCCAGAGATGCCCCAAACTGCCCTCCTCCCCCCATCACCCCACTGCCACGATCTGGCACTCAAACCTGGCATAATCTCGTCAAAAATAGGGTCCGATCGCTGAACACCTAAAGATTGTCTCCACCACCCTCCTCGGTTATTGAGTACCATCGGGGATAAACTGAGACAGAAAAAAACCTCAATTTCCATGCTTTCACGGGGAGGTGAGAGGGCAGGGCACCGAAGGCATTCAGAGAGGAACGTGGCTGTTGAGCAGGGAGAGCCCGGCGCGTCGGGGCAGCCCAGCCTCTTGCGAGGGGAAACCTTGGCTAAATCAAAGCACTCGCCGGTATTTTTCATTTGAGGCGATATTTGTAAAATGTTCAATCCTTGCATATAATGCGTAATGCTATTAAGTAGAATATCTAAAGTACTTAAACTAATTATGCCTATTTTGTAAGATTAATTATAATTAATAATTTAACATATTTTATCATTTAAGTCAGTATCCGTTCTGATCTTTAACTTTGGAGAGCACACTGTATACGTACTACATAATTAGGGCTTATGTATCACATAATTAGGGCTAAATACTAGGAAATCAGGCTAATTAGACCAAATCAAACTGAATTATTTAAGCTTTTTTTTTTTGTATTTTAGATGTAGAATATTTAGTAATTAAATACTGATTTCATTTCACTTGTACTTGTGCTTCTCTCCGCTGTCCGTTGTAACGAAGCATTAGAAAAGTGTTTTGTCGGGGGAGCACAGGACAGGGAGGGTTTAGCAAGTGGACAGAGGAGCAGAAAAGCATCGTGCCTTTAAGGAATTTAAGCCCCGTTTGAGCTGTGGGAGCATCCCACCCACCACCAAGGCTTTCCCTCAGCGTCCGCTTCGGGCAATTTGTGGGTGTGAACCCAGGAAAGCATCCCTTGGGGTGCTGGGGACCAAGCTCACCCCAGAAGCATCCACCTCATCATAGACCCCGCTCCAACAGTCAAACTCCTTTAAATACCTGGAAAACAGCACCTAGAGAGAAAAAAACCTTTTTTTTTTTTTTTGGTGATAGTTCAAAGCTGCTCTGGTAGAAAGCGTTTAGGACATACACTGCTGGCCACGTTACACAGGCACAAAGCATCGTATAACAAACTCTTTCAAATAAAGCATGTTGCTGCCAAAAAAAAAAAAAGAAAGAAGCAGAGGACGTAACTGAACAATAACAGGGCTGGAGGCAAAATCCTCCGTGCAAGAAAGCACCTGCCCTAAACCAGGCCCAGCAAATTTGTAGTTCATTTCAGGTATAAAAACTTTTACTTTTCCTATGGAGATTAATTCCTTTCATTGTTATTCATCAAAAAAGACAATACAGCTTAGTTATGGTTTATCATCCTTCTCTGCCAGATGATCTAAAACATGTATTTCTTCTAATGCTGAGCCATGGGCTGGTGTTGTGTGCAGCCCAGAAAACCCAGGTGCGGGCATAATAATGTCCAATTACATTCTGGCATCACGCTCAAAAGATGGCTTCTAAATGATCTTTTATGGCAGAGCTTCAATGGTAGGTAAGATTGGCTAAAGGCTCGGGGAAAAAAAAGAAAAAGTGTTAGTTTCTGCTAGTGCGTGTATCAATTCTAACCAACTACGGGATTGACTGGAAAAGAAAATCCATCAATAGAGCAAAAAACCCTTAACGTGGCTGTGGGCAAAGGAGAAAATTACTGCAAAGTAAGCAGGATTTGGGGCTGGCAGAGGTAACCGTGCACCTTCTGGCAGCATCCCACCTGTGGCAGGGCTGGATTGGGGGTGAGCTGCCTGGAGCCACCCAAATCCCGTTTGTCCCCATGTCCTGACCCCAACATCCCCGGCAGCTTGTGAGTGGACCCCCGCTCAAAATATAAATATTTAAAGATTAATGCGCCTCCGGTGCAAGAAACTGAAAATATTTCTTCTATCAAGGTAAATGTTAAGGGAATCCATATGAGATCAAAGGGCCATGAAATTGAAAACAATCATATGCCAAGTAGCCGGGGTCCTTCCGCGCCCGTGGCATTCGCTGCCGCCGCCTGATCCGGCGCTCAGCCGAGTCAATAAAAGGAATCCCATGGACTTCAAGGGGCTTAGAGGAGCCCACGGTTTTGTCATGTTTTGTTTTGAAATAAAAAAATAAAAAAATCTGTGTTCCTCTTGTTTAAAGTGCTTAAGATGAGATTTGCACACTTTGCCGTTTTCCGACACCGGCTCTTGAGTCAAAATACGTTAGTTTCTGGGTGGGTTCTTAAAAATTTTGCCCCGTGATGGGCACGTAGGAGTGAGGGTGGACGCGCTGAGCATCTTTTTTGCTGCTGTCCTTTGGGGTGCTCATCAAAGAGAAAGGCTTTTTTCGCCCAACCTGGCTCCCTGCAACTTAAACCCAACCTCGCTTTATCCCATTTATATTCCCGTTTTTGTGTCTCGGCAGAAAGGAGCCCGCTCTGCCCGGGTCCTCCGGGTCACAAACGTGGAGCAAAATGGGGAAAATAAACAGAGCTCTGAGTACAAATAAACAACTAATAAACATCGATTTTATGGATTCCTATTTCTCCCCTAGCCCTGTAAACAATATCCGCGGTGTGTGATTCATGAAATTAAGCTATTTTGATTTTTTTTTAAATAGCGTTTTCTGAATCATTATTTTATTTGTAATTTATTATACATTTCGAGATGGCCTGGAGACATCCTCTCTCGGGATCACCTACACAAAAATTTTTTTCTTAAGTCAATTTTCTTTACTCATATGAAAGAAAGAGTGTTTTTTTCATGTTTTTCTAATAACCTTTTTAATGCTTGTTTTGACTAATCTGACACAGAACTAGGCGAAGTGAAAACTTTAACCTTAAAAGAACTATTTAGTAAACATCAAACATATGAAAAGAAGCACCTACCGCTGAAACATATAGTTAGTTGTATCTTGGGCTATTAAATTAATTTGATAAATCAGTATCATATCAGAATGCTCTATGTGGAAACACGTTCAATCCACATACTATTATGCAAAAAATTTTAACTCACCTGATTTAAAAAAAATAATAAATCCCACAATTAATTAAACACTGAAGGACTGTGAAATGGCAATGCAACTTTTAGTTTTTAATTAGAGACCCCTATCCACGGCTCAGAAAATCCAATGAATGTTTTCAGATTTAAAGCATTTCACAGCCATTCCCACAATGATAACAGCCCCGTAACTTCACCTGCAGCACAGACACAAAGAATAATTTAACACCCATTAATAAAGGAATTTTCAGAGGAACTCGAGCTCAAATTATATCAATCTTCTACTGTTCCAAAATAAACGCATCAGGTGGCATTTAAATGCAGGTGGCTAACCATTTTATCAGTGCACATATTTAAGCTATTAGAAATATAATTAGAAAAATTAAATTAAACACACTTAATGCAGATTCTAATTCTAGCAACACTGTCCTTATCATTATGCCATTTTTATAGCAAATTATAAAGTATGTCTAAATTGTACAGGTTTGTTTCTGACTGATAGCTGAACTCAGATAATTAAGTTGTTAACCATGTACTTCAGTGGTCAACATGGTTATATATCTTTGTCTTATCACCACCCCTCCTCCTTGTTTCCCCAGATCTCAGGGGAAGCAGATGAATGGCACTTGACACTACCCACCTACACAGCCGACTGATTAGACATAGTCCTGTGCCACAGGTACACTCAATTATGTGCTTTTCTGAGATTCAAGCATTTCCTGAAGCTGGGAGTGTTGAAAACTGTTTATTAGATGCTTTTTTTTTGCAGCCAAGGAAAACTGCGATGAAACCTCCTTAGAACTTTCCGTGCCATTTTATCACCCTGGGCCATTCAGGCAGACTGGCTGGAAAGGGATTTATTTCATTCAGGAGGAAAACAATAAAAATCCTCTCTACCTCTAACAACTAAACTGCTTAAGAGCATGCCCCTGTCCAGAAAGTGCACTTTAAACCCCTGCACAAGTGGCTCACCTTCCCAAACAGGTTTGTCTCCAGCAGGGAGGTCCACTGGACAAGTGGGTGCCAAGGATGCCCAGAGCCGGGGGCCAGGGAAATAGAAATACAGTTAATTTACCAGTGGCTTCAATAACTAAATAGAAAAATATAAAATAAGAAGAAAAATCTGGCTTGCAATTCTTCTCGGAAAACAATTTAGATAATTATTATGTAAAAATATAAAATTTGTTATATAAAAATATTTAGATAGTATAAATGCAGCATTTATATGCAGCATTATAGACCAAGGATTGGATTTATAATATCAGAGATTATTTGTAATAATTTTTAAAATTAAAAAAATTGGGATAACTTGAAGGCTTTGGTTAGATATAAACATGTGTAATTTTATGTGTATGAGCTCTCCCTTAAATTAAGGGAAATCACATGAGTCTTATGGTCTCTACCTCTCCTGGTTATCCTTCTATATCCTATACTTCAGCAAAATAACAGAGAAAATGGATTAAATAACTTTCTGAATTTTAAGTGTCTTATTCCAAACTAACTTTTGCTAGGTCCCTTCTTCCCACTTGAAACACTTGGGTTCACCAGGTTGGTTGACAGTTTTCCAAGGTAAAACCCCAATGTAAACACATGGAAATTTTACAGAGAAACTTAACCAAGCAGCTTGCTTTACCTGGGGCCATTATAGTGATTATTTGGATGTGAGAGCTGGCTTAATGACACAAAATATACCTTTTTTTTTTTTTTTTTAATAAGATAGTTGCAATCATTTCTTTTCCCATTTAACCTGCCTCTACGCTGAGAACTGTCTACACCGAGCATCAGCCCGGCTGCATCCAAACGGCTGTGCACCTAATGGAGTTCCACTTCATTGCTCCTAAATGATTACAAACTAAATATCCTCAGTTTAGAAGAAGAATATGTGTTTTTTTCCCATTTGCACATGAAAGAGTAACACAGGGGGTTATTTTTGCAATATGTCATCAATAAAGATTTTGACACTGCAATGCGTTTAAAAAAATTTATTTTGTTGGGGTGATGTGGTTTGTTTTTTTTTTTCCTCCCCCTGCAGATAATTTGGTAGAGAAAAAAAAATCCACCCTGTTTTCCATATTTACTAACAAATTCTGTAGGATCTGGTGTCTCTCTTTTAAACTTCTGAGAGCAGGAAATATTTCAAAAGATACCTCCTGAAAGGAAAAGGAAGCTACGAGGCTTGGTGGGGTGCGTCCCTCTTTCCCTAGAGATCTTTCCAGGAGAGCAAAACCACACACACACACACACACACACACACACAGGCTGGGCGAGTAGGATTAAAGAAAATCCTTTCCACAATGCATTTTACTGCTTTTCATTCTACGTGATCAGACTGACTTGGACTATTCTTCTAAAAAATATGTAATTATTAGCATATAAATTTAACACCTAGCTATGCTATGATGACAACAATTTCTTGATTTCCTTTACTTAGCATGGGAAGTTATTTGTCTGGCATTGTTCTTTTCTGGGGTTTCATGTTTTTTTATTGTTGAATGTTATTTATTGCTCATAATATTATTAGTTTTCACATACCTGTAGATTTTCATTTTTATATCTTTTAAACAGTGTTATAAGATTGAGGATAATTATGCAAATTGATTTTTTCTTTCATACCAGGCTTTTGAGCATTTAGACCCACCTTCCTTCTTTCCCCCCGCCCCAGGTCAGAGCAGTGCTGGAGGTACCAGGGTCTACTGCTGTCAGACTGTCTGCTCTCCTTCTCAGAGTGAGAAGGACTGGATTTTAGTCTAGAGTGAAAATTACTTTGGTTAAAATTTTGGATTTTGTCTAATTGTTAACTTCTGGGGACCCAGATTCTGTTTGTTGCCCACAGGGACATTCTGGCCATGGTCAGACGTGTTAGATGTTGGTGTAGAACAAACAAAAAAAAGAGGAAGCTCAAAGGGGAATTAAAAGGAGAATTTCTGGCAGTTGGTCCATGTTCATACTTCCTTGCCGAGAAGAACTCTCTATGTGGGTGTTACATGTTTATAGGTTCAAATCCTAGATAATGACGCTTCAGTTAATGAGTAGAAGTGCCATGCTGGAGATAGCACATTCTGCTTTGCGTGTTTGGCCACTGCCTGGGAGCTCCTGCACCCGTTTCACATCACAATGGGATGGACATAGAGCCAACAACCCGTGAGCCTGGGCAGAGCTGGGCACCTCTATCTATACCCACCCTTGAGGACACACTCCTGAAAGGTTTCAGGTTGGTCCACAAGCACACCAAGATACACTTGGACTGTGGGTTTGAAAGTTGTTCCTGTCCTGGGCATAAAATTAACCTTGCAGAAAAGTTAGAAATAAAAACAGAGAAGAAACAGTCAGTCCAGAGTTCACAGGTTATTTTTCCTCTATTCTGGTTTTACTCCTCTGGACAATTTTTTTACCTTCATTTAGTGATGTTAGTCCAGATGACCTGCTGCGATGGATGGAGAACCACCACGGGTGAACTCCCCCACTTCCACCACATAATCCACAGCCATTGCTGAGCTGTCTCCAACCTTACACGTACACGGGCATCACAGACACTTTACCACACAGGCAGTGCATACACATGATCCTCTTTGAACAGAGTAAAAATCTGATCTCCAGATGAAAATGTCCTGCTTCACTGAACACAACCTGAAATGAAGCTCCTGCGTTCCAAACTCAAGGACCCACACACTTCAGGCTTGAAAAATGAGCCATTCCCTCACACTGAGTGTGTTGTATTCCCTGGAAGATGGACAGGGTCAACTTTAGAGACAGTCTTTTGCAAATGAGGTTATTTGCCAATATACAAAAATTAAAACAGAGTCCACAACCACCACAATTTGAAACCCTCCCTAAAACAGTAGTGTGAGAGACTTCTGCTTCCACCCCCTGAAACGTGAGGATTGCTGGTTACTGTACACTGTCTAGTTTTACTCAAAGTTTTATAAATTCTTCTGTTTTCAAAGATTAATTATTTTAATTCTTATACCAAGAAAAAAAAAATTAGGACAACATGGAGAGGTGGGATAATTACACTACCTGATAGCATTATTTTCTCAGCAACCACAGTTTCTATTGCACTTCTTTCTACCATAAGACACTGATGGTTATCAGTGACCATTGTCCTGAGGAGAAATCTGTTTGACCATGTAAGAGGCCAGACAACAGACATGTCAATATTTGCTTTTTATTCCCCAAGTAGTGTGCATTTTACGTCTGACTGTGCAAAAAAAGTTGCTTTATCTAGCTAAAGTTTCAAGGCAATGAGACAATGAGCAACGCATGGGATTTTCTGTGAATTTGCCCTTTTCTTTTAGAAAAGCAATTGCGATGTGAAATCCAAGAGAACAGCCTCTCTCTTTTTTCTATGGTTGGTGTAAAACAATTTGAGATTTACTGGGGCTTAAGTTGCTATATTTAAAACAGGTCAGCATGCTAAAAATATTACCCTAACACATCCTAAATATTAATGGAAAAGAAATAATAAAAGAAACCCACAAAGACCACTCGATCTGATAATTTTGTGAAGACCAGATAATCCTAAATGAAAGAAAGCAACAGGAGCAAAAAACTGGGGAAACCCTCGATTCGCAGTGACAGTTCATTTCATAACTCACTGGCAATTGCTAATAAACAGAATTATTGCTGCATGGAAGAAATCGTGTGGTCTCTACTCTATCACTACAGAGGGCAGCAACAGACAACAGAGCTCTTTAGCATTAGGGAGGAAATGTTAAACATTCCCGGTAAACAAGGGAGCTGGGAGAGGCTGGTCCCACGGGCAGAGCAGGGGCTGGGTTGGAGCAGGCTCCAGAGACCCTTTATTACACATTTCAGCCTCTTTTGGATGTGACTGGGCAGGAGCGTTTGGGAAGCCTTCAGAAAGCTTGGGCTGCTCACCCACTTCAGCCTATCTTCTGCCAATTTATCAACCCCAGGAGTTAAAAACCAACATAAACCATGAGTCACAATATATGAGCTGGACCATAGGGTGGCGAGTTAAATTCTTTTCTTATTTTCTTCCCCCTTCACACTCAAAACCAGTTCATTTTGTTTCCTGTTACTTCTCTGAAGAAGCAGAAAACGTGTCCTCTACAGCCTGGAGAGCACCCATCATCAAGTACAACATGAAGACCCTTACTGTAAAGACATAAAAGTCCGAATTGGAAGCAAGTTGCTCAGTTGAATATATTTGAAAGGCTTTCTACGTGATTTTGTTTGGTAAAAACACATTGGGGGCAGGGGTGAGGTGCCCGACGTGGTTATTAGCAGTGGTCACATCCTCCTCCAGCTCCGGCAGCAGATGCAAAGGAGGGCAGCAAAGGTCTTATGATCAAACGGGAGGGAAATGACTGACAACACGGAGCTGGTTCAAAGGAACTAATGGAATAATTAGTTCCAAAAAGACTAAAAAGACCGAAGAATTCATGATGTCATAAAAAGCAGAGCTCCTTAAATTGGATTAGAAAATAAAAATGACACGAACATTGTAAATATTCACAGATCACATCATTGACGTGTAATGTGCCGTTAAATGATGTCAAATTAAAGGGGAAATTACATGTGTAAGAACTAGGAAGAATAAAGGGAAGACATTTTAAAGATGCACAGTCCTTCAAGTGAAAGCCCCTATCGTATATCAGGGCTGATCACTGCATGGATGAGGAAACTATGAGAGAAGAATAAAATAAAATATGGGAAAGAAAACATAGGGTAAAAACATCTCAATTTAAGCGCCGCGGTGAAAGGCTGTTAACTCCAGAGCCAGCGCGGCCGCGGCTCGACGCATCTTTGGAAGGGAAGGCTGCTCCCAGCCAAGGTGATGCCCAGAACCAGGCGCTTTCATCGCCGAAACCCTATTAAAATGAGCCCTAATTTATTAGAAAAACCACAGAATCACAGAATCTTAGTGGTTGGAAGGAACCTTTGAGATCATCAAGTGGACCTTCACATGGGAGGTTGGCCCTGAGAAGGGAAAAGGACTTTTTTGAGTTTTCCAAATTGTATTGCAATTAACATGGTGCCACATGAGTGAACGTGAGCGGATGTGAAGACGACACTTCTGAATCCACAGTTCTTTCAAGGCAGAAGAAGCTGCTACGAATGCCCTTAATCATACATGTCTTGGGTACATCATCCGTTGAGGCTTAGGCGTCTTCAACCAGGGTGAGACATCATCTCGTCCACGGCAGAGAGCAATGTTGTGGCAATTGATTTACCCCTGTCGTGTTCTTTCAAGTGAGTGTGAAAAGAAGGTCCTCCCAGCTTCTCTCCCTTCCCTCCATGTGCCATCCAAATCTTCTGCTCCAAAGCCGGCATTTAAAACTCTCGAAAATACCTGCATAATAAAGGGTAAAAGACACTCTGCACATGTATATATGTACATATCTTTTTCTTCCCTCATGGTCCTTCTCCCTCTCAAGACTCTGCGAGGTGTTAAAAACACATCGCACGTAACCAAGAAACTGGAGATTATCGGCATTATCTCTCCCGCTCTGCCTGCTGATAAGATGGTCTGATGCGTTGCTGCTGCGATAACAGGCACCGACTTCGCTTCTCGGCAGCGCTGCCAAGATGGTTACCATGTTCCTTAATCCTCTGGGTCTTCTTCACAGGGGGCTCTTGTCCCCCTGTCATTTAGACTGAGTCAAACCTGAGGCAGCAAACATTCGCTCCCCCCGCCGTATTGAAGCTGACCATACTATTTTGGATGCGTCCAGCTCTGGAGCGACCAACATCAGAAGGACATGGAGCTGTTGGAGCAGGGCCAGAGGAGGCCACGGAGACACTGGGAGGGCTGGAGCCCCTCTGTTGGGAGAACAGGCTGAGAGAGTTGGGAGGTTCAGCCTGGAGAAGAAAAGGTTCTGGGGAGACCTTAGAGCCCCTTCCAGTCCCTCAAGGGGCTCCAGGGGGAGGGACTCTTGATGAGGGAGAAGAGCCCTAGGAGGAGGGGGAAGGGTTTGACCCTGAAAGAGGGGAGATGGAGCTGAGATGTGGGGAAGAAGTTCTTTGGTGTGAGGGTGGTGAGAGCCTGGCCCAGGTTGCCCAGAGAAGCTGTGGCTGCCCCATCCCTGGAGGGGCTCAAGGGCAGGTTGGAGGGGTCTTGGAGCAACCTGGTGTGGTGGGAGGTGTCCCTGCCCAGGGCAGGGGGTTGGAACAAGATGATTTTTCAAGTTCCTTCCACACCAAACCATTCTATGATTCCATAAATACAGATCTTTTCCTCCAGTGGTGCTCAGTGTGGAGCCTGGTCCTGCATGTCCAGCACGGGATGGAAGTGCTGGGTGCTGCCAGGAGCACTCAGCACACCTTAGACTCAGCATGTAATTACTCACGTTTGCAGCAAGTTGAGACAAAGTTTAACACCCGGAACACTATAAGAATGCTGTGCAATCTTTAAGAATCAATATGTCAGTTTTGTCTTATAGTCAAAAAACGTATTTTTTCCATTGTGGTGATGCCAAAAAAACGTACGTATTCATGTAGAAATGTAAAAAATATATATTTTAAAAAGAGCAACTTTTTCTTATATCTCCACTTTGAGTTGCAATAACACCACCTTTATTCTTTGAAGACTCTGTGCTCCCATCCAACCCCTGCACCTCCAGACCAGGTGGGGAAGCCCCCAGTGGTCTCACTGACCAAGGCACGGGGCTACAAGGATGTTGAAAGTTTGCAGATCCAAGAGTTGAGTTTGCAGAATGTAACTGAAGTACTGAAATCACTTTTTAAAACTCCCTTCTGAGCACACCTTTCTGTGTGGTTGATGTCAGCTGTCTCACAGAAACGGGGATCTCCAGGAAAAAGAAGGACAGAGACCTGCACAGCCCAAGAAAGGCAGAACCTGTTCTGTAGGACCTGCTTATTGGCTTTGCTTTGTCTAGAGGGTCAAGACAAAAACGTATGTTCAAATAAGCAAAGGAAAGACAATAGGGTCACTTTTATATTTCACTATTGCAGCTATATGTAAAAAAAAAAAAACAAAAACCACAGTTTTGAACATCTACAACTCCCTAAAAGGAGGTGTAAAGAGATAGGAGTTGGTCTTTTCTCCCAAGAAACAGGCAATGGGACAAGAGGAAATGGCTTCAGGTTGCACCAATGGAAGTTTAGGATGGAGATTGGGAAAAATTTCTTCCCCCAAAGCGTTGTGAAGCCTTGGCAGAGGGATTAAATCCCCTGGAGGGATTTAAAAACCAGGCAGACATGGTGCTGAGGGACATGGGTCAGTGGGGATTTAGGCAGTATTAGGAGGAGAGAGGGAAATTCTCATTGCTGTAGTTTGTCCAACTCCATTCCACAGCTGAGAATAATTTCCAGAGTGTAGTTGCCTGAGCCCAGGAGCACAGAGAAGTATTCCGAGGTCTGTCTTTGTGCAATGTCATTTCCACACTGACTGGAGAGATCTGTTATATTTTCTCTATAACAATTTAACAAAGTGGACATGA
>BJBW01004173.1:117349-145757 GCA_004320125.1 Scolopax mira
CCCCCCCCCCCCCCCCCCCCCCAAAAAAAAGGTATTTATCAGGGAGAACTTTGTGCCCATGACCTGAAATCCCTCAGACCTGAGAAACTTTGATACAGGAGGAGGTCTGTCAGGGCTGAGTGTTCAATATATTACAAGTCCCCAGCAAAAAATAGAGCACAGCTAAATAACTTGGGAAATATTATACTTATAATGGCATTGCAGAGTCAATCAATTTAAATGTAATAAAGACAACGACAGACAATGAATAGAAAGTTCAAGGACTTTTCACCCAGGGCTTTGCTATGGCTGGAAGTCAACCTGCTGAAGTCTATAGAAGCCTATAGACTCTGGAATTCAGCTCCAGGGATCACAGTCACATACGGAAATGAAGAACACCTTTGACTTCAGGGAACAATGCTCCAAAATACAGGCATAAGCCCCAGAAAATCAACCTGACTTGGAACATTTTTGAAGGCAAAGGAAAATTTTCATCAGATATTTTTGCAGACGGTACCATAATTCATCTTTTCATGTCTTGGCTTCCTGGTTTACCTTTATCACTGAACAACGTCACAGACTAGACCGAGTAACCACATTGAGTTTGCTCTATGCTTTCACTGGTACTGGAAGGTTAATACACTGTATTAGCTGTGCATGTAATTCCTAGTTTGATTCTTTTTATACACGTTTATTCCCCTGACTATTGTTTATTCCTCATAATAATATAAGAGAATTACTACTATATCAGAAAAAGTTTAACAGTGGAGTTGATTTACAACCTGTAATGGTGGAATCCATTAACTGTTTTAAAAGTAGGTGGCAATTTGCACACCCACAGCATTTATACCGAAGACTTCACTGGGACATCACAGAGCACAGGCTTTCTATGGAAATGATGTTGTTTGCTGCCTTCGCTGAGAATGTAGAGCGAACTGCAGATTGCAATTGGGATTCAGTGCAAGATGAAGCTTGGAAGCGCGAGGTGGAAAAAACGCATCTCATTTCTTTTTGCCAGGTGGCAGGAAGCTGGCTTGGGATTTAGCAAAGTCTCAGACTTTGTCGCCATTTCAGCCTTCAGATGAGAGAACTGAACTTCGGTCTAGCTCCAGGAGTTCATTGGAATGGAACGGCAGCTTTTCAGGATGCACAGGGGATAAGTGTAAGAGCATGGCCAAAGACCTCAATGGGAATGTGCTGTGTGATGCTCTAGAAGAGCAATATTTGTGTAAAGGAAAGCAGGGTACAACCAACCTGCTCTCTGTGAAAGTCTGTAAGAAAGCTAGAAAAAGAAAGATTATCATATCTGAAAGAAAAGGGAAAATGGTAAAAGAGTCTGAAGAGATAGAGAGTACTGTACATGAGTGACGATTAGAGGCTGGTGAGGCGAGAGCAACGCTGGACCTTCTCTCATATTGTCCATCACAGTCCCCTTGAAAGGTGAGAAAGTGCCAGGGGAGGTTCAGAGTGGATATTAGGAAAAACTTTTACACAGAAAGGGTTATTAAGCATTGAAACAGGCTGCCCAGGGAAGTGGTTGAGGCACCATTCCTGAAGGTACTTAAAAGACAGATAGACATGATGCTTAGAGACATGGTTTAGTGATGTTTTTTTAACAGAGTTAGGTTGATGGTTGGACTAGATGATCTTAAAGGTCCCTTCCAACCTCAGCAGTTCTATCCTGGAACAGTTAGGTCAGAGAATGGGGATAAAGAAAAGACTTCATAGTTTGCCTTCATCACTCAAGCAGTGGAAGCGTGGAAACAAAATACGTGAATGTGAATTTGGATAGTTTCATTGCAGTCTTTTCAATCGAGATCTGACTTATGTTAACTCTCTAGCACTGAGATGGATCCTCTAAAATCCAGCTCTGAGGAAGAAAGAGCCACTGGTTTCATCGGGAAGAGCCTCTCCTAGACCTTTCCTGGTCACCCAAACTTCAAGATGGCCTCAGTGAGGCCACATTTATGGGGCCAGTCATGCCAAATAAAATGCTCCTCACAGAGGCACAAAATAAACCTTGCAGCCTTCCCATCCCAAGATATCAGGGCCAATTTCTAGTTTTGACAATTATACAATTACCACACAAACTGCCAGCATACTTGCAAACACACAATGACATCATTAATATTCTCAAGAAGGAAAGCACAGCAATGTCATAGGCTGGAGAGTTAATATCACTGTGCAGAATGATTCAGCACGCAGTTTAATTAAAGAATGCAAAGTATTTTTGTTTATGTAGAACCCGACAGAGACCACAGGCATCACTCACTGGGACAGTTTGCTGCTTCAGCTGCAGACCAGGCGAGCACAGAGCCACGTAAGGTGACCTTGCATCCAAAAATCTCATCTCTCCCTGTTTGTCCCAACATCTGGCTTATTCCCAGCAAACATCCCCCAGAGAGAGGTGGATCCCACTCCAGTGCAAAGCATCACTGTGCTAATGAGTTTTTCAACTGAAAATAACACTTAAATCTAAGGTTCTCTTATTTTCAAGCATGTTCTGGGCTCTGCACTTAAGATACTGACACGACACATCGACGCTAAAACACTGAGTTGCTGGGGACGGGCAGAGAGGGATGAGAGCAGGAGGGAGCTTTTGTTCATTTTACTTTATTGAAGGTAAAGAAGACTCTCCTTCTTCCCCTTTTTTATCATTTCACCATCACTTAATGTTTTCACTGAGGCTTGATTTCAGAGCAAAACCAGGGGGCATCCTGGTGGGCAGGCAGTCCCTGCAGACCTCCCGGCGTGGTGACTGCTGGCCGGACAAGCCTTCATCTCCTCTCAGATGTAGGTTAGATGAACGTGAGACAGGCACCTTGCCTGCTCCCCTGCTGCAAACTCAGTAGCACTGGATAATACACGCTTGGATAAAATATTGCTAACTGGAGTAATAAATTTAAGCCAGATACTGTACTAGAATTAAACCATTAACTGCTAAATCAGCGGCTAAGCAGCCCTTGTTCCTTCTAAATCGAGGTTCTTAACGCTGGATTTAAACAGTAACATGTATTTGACAAAAGCTTGCTCGAAATGTTTGAAACACTGGGAGCTGGTTTGGATCTGCTGCTTTCTGAAGTTTATCAGAGACCGAGGGGGACCGAGCTCCAAACAAAGGCTGCAACAGGAGCCAGTTGTTGACACTCCGCACCACGTGCCGCATATTAAATGATTCATCAAATGCTGTGTCACAACCTGTATCAAGTCTTTTAGAGATGGATCCTTCCTCCTCTCCTTTGATTTTTTAACAGCAGAGAATATCTGGGTAAATCTAGACTTCCCCGAGCAGCGTTCCTTTTCTGAAACCACACCCCTTTGCAATGCAAACGTTCAGCACAAATAGTTATTAGAAAGAGCACCAGTCACTAAAATTTCAGTAAATAATGTGCCGGAATATTTGGACAGTTCGGGCATCCTGATGGAGCTCTGCTGTAAGGACTCCCTGGATTTTTACAAATAAAATTTACGCCCAGAACATTTTGGAAAACTAAATAACAGATGAGTAAATAATTTTACCAGCTGATAAGGAAAGGCAATGTGTTATTGTAACCCGTCTTGTATGCTCCTTGTAAAGTATTGTAAATTATGATTTTAAATTATGATGTTAGATTAGGTTTTCTGCAGCTTAATATATTGTAATATAATATAATTGCTAAATGCAAATGAGATACCGTACAGCTTTTCCATAGAGTTGTTCATGAAAGCCAAGCATTTTACATATTACAGTGAAGTGCATGTTATTAAGAAACAAATTATAATGAAGCTTAATTTAGTTGGGAGACAAGATAGTGCAGCCTTATCAGGGCTGACAACGTGGGAAGGCACCTCCTGGAGCTATTACACCAACTTCTGCACGGCTCGAGGGTCTCAGCCCCCACGCACACCGGCGGCAGCACCCCACCTTCGCAGACTGTGACCTCAAAAGTCAAGTCATCAGGTAAATCACCTCAAGCCACCAGTTTGGCTCCGAACACACCCCTGTGGAGGCAGCAGAGGAGCGACAAAGGCCGGGAAGGGGGGGGTGACCAGCATTCCCACACTTGCTGCCGCGCCGTGGCATCCAGCACCGGAGTCGACACAAGAGTTAAACCCCAACAAAACCCCTCGCCCGCTGGGGCCGCTTGCTCCACGCCACCCACGGCGCATAAAAACCCCCCTTTTGTGCCAGCGGACCTGTAACCCACCCCAGCAGGCAAAGAGCGCCTGCTTTTCCATCTTCATTTTCATCAGCGAGCCACCAAAAAAAAAAAAAAAAAAAATAATATATAAACCAGCCAACCCAACAATAGTTACTGAGGTAGACGTGGCAGGAGAATGCACTCCCTAAATAACACACCAGCTTGTAAATCGTCCATCAGGCTGTAAATTTCAAAAGAAAAACTAAAATGCCTTTTTTTTTAAAAAAAAAAAATTATTATTTTTCCCCTGAATTTTCTGAGCAGCGTTTGCTCCACGCGGAGCATCCCGGCTTTCCCCCCAAAAGCACCCATGGGTTTGTAGCAGAGCGGGAGAAACCCGCTCCACAACGATTCATTATTAATGCCAGAATATTCTTGCTAAACAGTTCTGATTATTTCACAAGAAAGAGGTCAAGGTATTGGAGAAAGGGATTTAATCAAATAAACTCTCAATCTCTCTCCAAATAGCGTTTTCATCCGGCCGCATGTAAATTCATCAGACGAGCAGCCTCCAAATGCTCAGGCGAGGTTAATCTGCTATGACTGTTAAAACTTCTCCGATACGCCTATTGAATAGTGATTTAAAACAGGACCGACCACCCCAGTTACCCCAAACCGGTTTCCCCTTAAAGTTTTGCCCCAAATCCCGGCGCTCCACCGGCAGAAGGGGAGCCGAAAATCCCCCCAACTTGGGCTGTGCTTGTGGGACCCTCACAAAGAACTCTTTGTTCCTCATTTGCTGTGCGACTGCCCCCCTTTTGACAATTATTTGACAACAGAGCTTATTTTTCAGGCTGCCCCCTCCCAAAATAAAATACCCTGCCCCGAGCAGCAGGAAAAGGGGGAATCCTGGACCACGGGAAATATTTCATCCATGGCTGAAGCACCCACGCCAGGAAACAAAGCAGGGTTGCCCTTAAGAGAGAGGAACTGGAATATTCTCTCCTATTCCGAGCTGGATATAGCGCTGCTTTGCTTAAATCAGGAGCCAAGGAATTTATCACAGTCACATCCTGAGGGGAATTTAGCAGCAAACACTAATAATCCCTCTCGGACACCTAGCACTTCTTTAGGCAAACCCTGCCTCCTAGCAGCCTAAAAATCAACGTTGGGATTTTTAAAAAGGATTTTTGCGAACTTCACGCTTAAACTCAGCATTATGATGTAGCTGTAAACAATGTATTCAGTTATAAATTAAAAAAAAGCAGTTTGGGTTTGGTTTTTTTTCTGTGGGTTTTTTTTTAATTAAAAAAAAAATCCCAAATGCCTACTGACATAGAATAATAAGGGAAAAATAAAAAGGGGAGTGGGAACTGAAATAGAACAGGCAGGCAGGATTATTTTTCCTAATTTTTTTTTTTTTTTTTTGCTTTCTTTACCCTAGGTCTAGCCCCGGAGTCGGCAGTTAGTGAACGTACTGCAAATACCTTTGGGGAGGCAGGTGAGATTTACGAGCCGGAGGAGAAGCTGTGCTCGCCAAGAGCCATGGGCTTTCTGCAGACAAGCCCTTCTGGCCTCAGCACAGGCAGCCCAGGTGCCGTCTCTGGATGCTTCACAATCTCCAAGAAAAATAACACTACACTTTTTTTTTTAAATATACATATATATATATTTTTAAATTTTTTTTTTCATTATTTTTTTTTTTAAACAGACAATCCTGTTTACATACACCACTCAAGCACCCCACACCAGAGCAGTTTCTTTGCCTCCTCCTTCAAGAAGCCTAAGATGACATTTCTCCCCCAGGTTCAAAAAAAATCCAGGGGGGGGTTCCCAGCGGCACAGGAGCCCTATATCCCTCCTTGGGGGGGGCCCAGGCAGCAGTTAAAAACCTCTGCCTCGGCCGGGCACAGAGCGTCGTGATGCTGGTATTTCTCTGTCCCCCCCTTTGCTCCCAGCACCTTTCTGGAATCTCAGGCACCATTTTACGTGAGGCCGGCTTTCTAAAAAGCGAAATGTAACTGTCTAATTAAGAGCGGGATGATTGGCTAGTTCATGGACTCTGTGACAGTTATGACAAATACACATATTGGCACAGCCCTAACCTCACTTCACAGTTTGCAACACAAAGATGGTATTTTCAGAAATGTGCAGAACACTGGGATACAAAGCTTCACCTTGTCTAGTGCTATTCCATTTAATTTTTTATTAACTGCCTGAACATATGCCATTCTAGAAGAGGGTAATAGTTACAAAATGTCAGCAGAAACATTTAAACTGCTAAAATGTAAATGATTTTATAAATTTGTAATGAAAGGTAATTGTCATGTGGGAAAAGTAACAGAAAAACAGATATGTGTAAATGTAAAACTGGTAAAAAATACATCTTATTGGTCGAAGGAAGCAAAATTTAAGTGTATTTTAATGACCGCTGTAAGTAGTATTTAAATAAAATTAGATTCATATGCAGAAAATGTGAATTCTATAATATTTTATTTTCTAACATTAGTAAAGTTCATAATAATGAAAAGACCTCATGGAACTTTAATGCGCCTAAATTCATTAAACAGTAGGACATTAAGATTCCTCACCTCATTTTAAAAAACAAATAAATCAAGCCAGATAACGTAAATAGAAAAGCATCCGCCAGCCTCGGCGCGGCCCCGGCTTGAAAAAGAACAATATTAGAAGGCGGTTAGTTAGTTTCTTTACTTTCCGCTAAAACGAGAAAACAATTTGGTGATTAATCCCTTCAGCGATGGCGGTGCTGGGTCACTGCTCCCGGAGATGTCAGGAAGGAGAAGACCGGGGCCAAGACGGGTGGTTTTGTTGTTTGTTTTGGGTTTGGTGTTTGATTTTTTTGTTGTTGGGGTTTTTTTCTCTTTTTTTTTTTTTTTCTCTTTTTTTTTTTTTCTGTTTTTGGGTTGGTTGGTTTTTTATTATTTTATTTATTTTATTTTTTTTTTTATTATTTTCCCCGGCCACCAAGCGCAGAGCGACCACCTCCCAGCCAGGTTTGCGGGCAACCATCTCTAAATGCTTGAGCTGCTGCGCGCAGCCGTGACAAGATTTGCAATTTCCCCACGTTTATTTACACGCCATCGCCCCAACTCGACATCAGCGGGGGGCGGCCTGGTCGCGGCTGACCCTGGGGGTAAGTCTCTGTCTCTGCCCATCCCCTTCCAGGCCGCGCCGCCATGGAGCCCCACTCGGCCCGCCCGGGATGCTGGCAGGCCGCGCCGCCCCGCAATAAAATTAGCAGAAGCTTGTCAGCCTCTATTTTCGAGTTTTTAGCCTGACAGAGGCCGGGCAAATCCGCCTGGCTCTTCGGAAAGCCACAGAAGAGGCTGCTCTTCTCAACTTGGCCACGCGTGGCCAAGCCCTCCGGGGACCAGCGGTGGGATGGTGGGCATCCTCCCGGGGCTTGCCCTCAGGGGCTCATTCCTCCTCCCCACGCGACGTCAAAACCACTAAACTAGCAGTTATTCACATTGTTATGGTATATATCATTTTCCTGCTTAAGGCTGGACGCACAGAACGAGTCCTTCCACCAGAAATTAATCAGGAGGCGAATCCATCATCTTCCGAAAGCCAAAGCCAGATCCCACCCGCAGCTTCACCGAAGAGCTCACCTGCACAATTGTCTGCCCTCACCAGGAAAACCTGCTTTAATTATTATTCACTGCCCTCCCCCCCGAACGTTTTTGGAAATAAACTAAAGCAAATGATGGTTTGTTTCAGAACCCAAAGCCGAGGGAGGCTAACCCAGTCAATAGGAGAAATTTACCAGCCGTAATGGGAACATTTTTAAATAAAACCACCTAATATGTTTTGTAATCTACACCAATGTAATTTTATTAGATATTCAGTGCAGTTCTTACATCAAACAGCCTCAGAAGCCCCGGGATCATTTTATATTCACTGGAAGACAGAAAGAAATCCAAAACCTAGTTAAATAAATTGTTCATTTATTCCTTTCCTTTTATGCACCAAGATCTACATGTGGTCATTAATTATAAAGAGACTATTATAGCACCATATTTTCATTCAATACGATGTCCTGGTATATATCAAAGAAGTCCCATAATTAAAACAGAAGGGCCACAATGACAATTAAAATTACAATCTATATGGGGAAAGAAAGTACAGTTCTGCAATTTTTCACCCTGTCACTGTCAGCACCGGGGGATATTCCAGTCACGTCTCTTGTAAAGCAGCCTAAATTCTTCTTCACCAATGCAACCTCAAAAGCATTATCAGCACCTAAGCAAAAGCCTATGCAAGTATAATTTAATACCAAGCCACAGTTTGCAAGTAATAGCGTATAAAGTGATATTTAAGTGGTGTTTTAAGCACACTTCTGATGGCTACAGCCGCTTTTTACTGGTAAATGCGTTTTCCTTTGAGTAGTGATTATGAGTCCTGGGTGAAGAGGTCCTGTGTGCGGGTCTGCCTGTAAGCCTTACTTCCAGCTGCCAATCTCTACTTCACAGCCAAGAAAAAGCCGCGCCGCACCTTGTTCTTACTCTTGTAGGCTGTCATCCCCTGAGCCCGATAACTGCAAAATCATTTCCACATAACACTTTTCCCTGCTTCTGCCTCTTAAACCCGGAGACCTCCGCACCCCGCGCGCGCTGGCACCCCCCGGCAGCCGCCCCCCAGCCCCCGGCCTCTTCCCGCAGACTATTTTTTAACACTTTCTCCCTGGTAAATATCCGCATTAACGGAGTACGGGGCCCCTTGCGCGGCAATATGTATTTGCTACAATTTATTGTCTATAAAAGTCACGAGCGGTGAATTATGACTCTTAAAAAACTGTGTTTTTCTTTATAATAACTTTAAACCGAGCACTCGCATATGAAGCATGCAATGGAGATGGAGAAGGTTTTGTATAATAAAACGGTGACATGGTCATTTTTCCCAGTTTTGCATTACACAGACACACTCATGCATGGTGCTTTTTAAATTCTTATTATATGTGAGGTCAGGGGGTCGAATGTCAGAAAGTACTGTTAATTTCACGGGGTTAGGGGAAAGTAAATTCAGAGGGAATACAGATCACTTAGCACAGAAAAGCAGCTCCCCTGAAGTTTGGTTTTACATTTGTTAACCATATCCTTCAGCTGGCGAACCATTGAGACCAGGGTGACATTCCCGTCCCCGCCGTAACGGCTCGATGGCCCCCCAACCCCCCCGGGAGAGCGGGACGGTGCCGGGGGGCAGGGGGGACATCCACCGAGCCCCCAGTCTGACCAGCAGCCGAGGGCCTCCACGCAACTGGAACCGAGCGGAGCGCGGTGCCATTTGGGCCGGCGAGGTTTAAATGACAGAGAAAGCCCGTCAAGATGTCTTAAAGTTCAAGCTGACAAGAAATGGAAAAAATATATATATTTCCACCCGAGTTGGCTGGGAAGGAAGGTGGCATCCCACAGCCACCATCCCACAGCCACCATCCCACAGCCATGCCACTGCCCCGTGTCCTTCTAAAGCATCTCCTCTTGTTTCACCAAATTCTAAAGATGCTACAAGGATCAGGGTAGTAGGGGTTTTGTTTTGCGCTGCTGGGTTGCCCTTGGGTTGGCTGGGTGGGGTTTTTTTTGGCAGTGGTTAACGTTATGGGGTTTGTTTGGGGGGTTTTCTTCCCACCTCCCAAAATAAAATTGTGGAAAACAGAAGAAGTTTTAGACGATGCCTCTTGGTTTCACACATAACAGGGGAAAGGAGGTAAACCAGGAGCTGTTCTTTCACCAAGACAAATCCAAAAACTGTTGGTTTGGGTAGGGTTTTTTTTGTAGAAAGCCATTCACTTGCTAAAAGCTACTTCTTTCGCACACAATTTCAAGTAATAAACACTTTAAAAATGCAAAAGTATCTTGCATCAAAGATGCATCAAAGACCTTTTCGCCATTGTCTCTATTGAAAGTTCAACTTAAAAGAACAGCGCCGTAAGGCCCAAGCTCTGCATCCATTTGTGAAAGGTACAAAACGGAGGGGAAAAAAAAGCCCAAATAAACAGCTACATTTAATCAAATGAACTACAGAAAGATATTTTAAGAGGTGGGGGAGAGGTCCCTGTGCCCACAGGCTGGGGGTAAAGCCAGGCTGACTTCGGGTTTATCCATTTGGTGTCTTTTGCAAGATTCCTCCAAGCCACAACCCCAGCCAGGCTCAGCTGCCCCCTCCTAATTACATTTTAATGACCGAGGCCGGGTGTTTGTGTTTTGGCAGCCTATTTAATAGTGTTAGCATTTAAACGGTCACAAACGGGGCTCGGGAGGGCAGAGCTCGCTGCCACTCGGGGTGAAGTTCACCCTCCTGGAGCAGCAGCTCACAAGAACCCGCCCAGCAGCCCAATTTCCCCCAAATTCCACCCCGGAAACCTAAGGTCTAAGGAACAGAGCGGGAACCATAGAAATATTTGGAATTTTTTCCAGGAGGCCGCATGCCCAGCTTTTGTGTTCCTCGGTACCAAGAGATGCCAATGACGCAGAGCCCTTATCCCTCTCTTCTAAATAAACCCTCCCCCTAAAACAGGGAAGTAGCAAATGCAACACATTTATATATATTATTGAAGATGCATTATTAACTTCGTAGTGCTGTATTTCACTAGCTGCCTTTTATAATTAAAAACTTTTTTTTTTCTCCAACCCACTTTCCCGCAAGTAGCCTGTTGCCTGAAGATTTAATCCTTCATTACCAGTTAAAACAAAATCACCAATTAGGCACATGAACACGTCTGTATTAATCTCATTAAGGTGATGGCACCAAATAAATTGGAACTATTTTTGTGCTTTTACTGTGTTCCTATGGCTTTATCAGGCCCTGTGGTCATATACAAAGACCTTGCAGCTTAGTCATTTAGAGTCATTCGGTTGTGGACTAAATGTGGCATTACCATCTATGGCTGAAAATTGCTTTCAGCTTTTAAACTGCACTGACTAGTCTGTAGTTAATCTTAGATCATTCACTCGCAAAATTAAATGAGCCAGAACGATGGTCTTTTTTTTTTCGTCTTTTTTTTTTTTAAAATAATACATCACAAAACACTTATTTGCCCTGCCCAAAAGAGAGATCAAATTCATTTAAAATCCCATAAACCAGAGTTGTGAATTTTTAATTTTATTTAGTAGCACAGAAATCGAGGGTAAGCTATCTTTCCGCAGCACATCATCGCTATAAATTTACATATAGAACATAGTTTGATGCCTAACCAACCTTTAATCTACCTTTGATGTATACTCCTCCTTCAGTATGGATCATGTGATACACCTTATTAATGCAAATGTAAGAAGGACTGTTTTGGATCTCTGATGTAATTAGCCATAAACCACGTTTAAAAGGAAAAAAAAAAAAAGAAAGAAAGAAAAAAAAAGAGTACTTCCTTTGCCACTGCTGTTGCACGTGGAGATGGAGATGCTCCAAGAGGGCTCCAACCGCCACAGCAGGGCCCTTGTCCCCAGCATCTCCAGTTTATTATACAGGGATTATCTCTCTGGCTTTATGTACATAGCACATCATGGAAGAACATGAGGGAGAAGCCAAGTCTGGATAGCTCTTAACATTCCCACCAGCACAAATAATCAAACACCCAACGCCCACTCCTGCTGCCATCCAAACTGATGGAAGTCTTGCATTTCAACTTAATATTCGGGCCAGCTTCTTCGAGCTCCCCCCTTAGGAGCTGTTTTTCCCCAATGGAACACCAGAGCTGCTCTCCACAGTTTGCCCCTTTTTTAAAATAAATAAATAATAACAATAGTTTTGTTGTTATTATTATTATTCCTGGGTTGCAAATGGCATCCAGGGTGGGCACAAGTGGCTGAGGAGGTGGCAGAAGGGTCTGGTGGCTCCCATGGGGCTTCTCCCAGCATTTCAGTGGGGAAAACAGGATTTTCTCTTTCCTCTTTCCCCCGTCAGTGGGGCAGCCCCAGGCTCCACAGGGGCACCCAGGGGCTCCAGCCGGGAAATGCAATGAATAAATAACCAACCAGGCAGCCAAATCGGGAGCAGCCGTGACTGAGAGCCAGGGACCATGTTGACATCATCAGGGAGGTGGGGGGACATCCAAAAACCAGTAGACTATCGGTTTTTAATTCCCTAACAAATAATACAGTGTTTTATTCCTCTCTAATGACAGCAGGAGACGTGTGTATCCTATTCTGCTGCGTACAAACTGCTCCCGATTACAGGGAACAATAAGAGCAGTGACCCTGGGCCCCACTCCTGCTGCCACCCCAGCAGCTTCTTTTTTTGCCCTAAATCACCATTTTAAGTTAACCACAGCGCTTGGGTTTATGCCAGCTCTGGGCAAATTAAAAAAAAAAAAAAAAAAAGGGGGGGGGGAGGCGGGGGGAGAAGAAAGCAAACAAAACCAAAAACACCATCAAACCCACACACAAGGTGGGGTTTTTTTTCCAGTTTGCATTTCCTTTACCACGTTCTCTGGAAACTTTTGGCAGCGAGGAGGGGATGGAGGAGCGGATCCCAGCGCTGCTGTCCCCGTCCCCGCTCCTCTCTGCCACTGGAGCACCAGCTCCGTGAGGGTCTGGCTTCTGCTGGAGAGCAAAGCATCCTCCCCTCCTACCCAGCAGCGTGCCTCTCGGCCTCCTTCATCATCTGGCTATTTAAAAAAAAAATATTAAGAATATATTTCTCACTAATTTGTAATAATGATTTTTATAATTCTCCCCCACCTCCCCTCCCCAGCAATAAGTATACTCCAATTGCTCTCCTCAGTAAGGGTTATCCAGCGATGAAAAATTTTTATTTGCATAGAATAATAGTCTAATACAAAACTGCTACTCTATTCTCATAAAAAAAAATATATATTTTATCTAGTAGTTTTTACTCTTCAGGAGAAAAATCTGCATATTTTGTTTATTCTTGAAAATATTCTTTTTTTTTTTAATAGCCTGAACCAAATAATTTCTCATTTTTACAGGCTTCACTTCACTTTTCTCACAGTGAATAAATTGCAACTTATTTCCATGAAATCCGCAGATGACACAGATCTTTATTTTGCATAAAGGCATAGAGAAGTGTCTAATATCTTCAATATTCACCCGCTAAGTGGACATTTGCATGGGGTTGGGGGGGAAGGAGAAGGAGCCCCGTCCCTCCCGCGGTGACAGCTGTAGGGAGGGATGACATCTGACAGCTGTGACAGGGCTGACGGGAGGCCGGGATGGCTCCCGCATCCCCCATCCAATTACGCCGCACATCCCTCTGACAGGGCCGCCAGCCCGCGCCCGCGCCGGGGAGGACACTATCGATCTCTTGTCACAGCCCGCCTGCCATCGCCTGCCGGGCTGAGCCCCGGCAACCTCGCAAAGGAGCGGGGTGGCCAGGTTTTGGGGAAGGGGGGGGTGAAGAATGGGAGGCAGAGGGGGGACCAGCGGAGAGGGTCCCGGCGCGTTGACAGCCCGCTGATGGCCACCGAGCCCGGCGCTAATGGAGAGACAGCTCCTTGCGGTTAGCCGGGTGAGCCCGCGCCACGAAAAGGCCACCGCAATTAGCGCGGGCGGGTCGGTGGGGCCGGTGACAGCCGCCGGACGGGGCAGTGGCAGCTGCCAATAGCGCTAACGCCCCGAAAAACGGACAATTAGCCCCGGGATGCTCCCGCGCGCGGCCGCGCCGACGCTACCAACATCAACCACCTGGCCGCCTCATCCTTCTCCGCACCCTCCCACCCTGCGGCCCACCGCCAGGTTACGGAGCGAGAACACTCTGTTAAAATTTAAAGTCAAAAAAAATGGGGAGAAATGCAAGGAACAGAAAGTATCCCCCAACACCCATAGCACGTCAGGCAAGAGGGCACTGCATGCCTTTCATCTGGCCAGTATTCTGCATCACCATGTAATTAAAAACTAACAAATCTTCATTTTTATTGTGTTATTGAAAAGTTTCTGTATGATCTCTAATTGTTACAAAGCAAAATTATCTTTAAGAACCTTATCGTGCCACAGTGCTCTCCGTATGACAGTCCAATATTGACTGATCCAACATCCTCATAGATTCCAGACTAAACAGCACCTAACACAAGCTACCCGGCCAGAGACCACCTCCTCCTCTTCCTCCTACCACCCCGCAGCCCACCACTAGGTTATGGAGTCAGAACACTGAATTTAAAGTTAAAAACTGAGGAGAAACACAAGGCACAGAAAGTACCCCCCAACACCCATAGCACGTCAGGCACGAGGGCATCGCACGTCTTTCATTTAGCCGTTATTTTACATCACCATGTAATTAAAAACTAACAGATCTTTGGTTTTTGCCATAATATTGAAAAGTTTCTGTGTGATCTCTAATAATTATAAAGCAAAATTATTTTAAAGAGCCTTATTGTGCCACAGCTTTCTCCATACACAGCCCAATATTGACTGATCCACCATCTTCATACATTCCAGACTAAATAAGGACCACATTTTTAACCTGCATCCAAGGAACAGGCTGAGAACAGAAAAACAGAGGGGAACCAGGAGTATGCAGAGGTTTGGGAGAATTTTGACTCAAAAAACGAAAAAAAAAGTAATAATATTTAAAATATATATATATATGTATTTATATAGAGAGGCAATAACAGACGAGCTCCCTGGAAGCAACCAGAGAGCTTGATGAGTGGTGGCCCTGGACGGCCAGGGAAGCGGGATGCTGAACTGCATGGTCGTGACAGGAGAGGACAGGAGGCATAATTCTTCAGAAGCATCAGAAGGAACTACAAAATTAAGCCCTTCTTTTTCAAGCATGTAAGGAAGCCATCACACCTGCCCTTCTTCCCATTCTGTTTGGGTGTTTTCTCTCAACTTACGTGGGAAGAGACTATGCCCAGTTTCATACGGTAATTCAAATATCGTTATTACTCAGTCCAACTTTTTTCTTTTCATAAGGCTTTTCAGCAGCAACCACACATTGCCAGCTAGATGTCATTATAAACAAAGTTATTGATTACCTCGCTGGAGCTGGATTTGAACCTGCAGACAAACTGCGACTTGCTACCATGCTATAATTTTATTGATCGGAGCAATCCAGCTGCCAGTGCTTTCTGAAGTGTAAAAAAAAAAAAAAAAAAAAAATTTTTTAAAGACCCTGGATGCATCTTTCCCTTCTGAAAAGGAGGGAAGATGAAAGGAAACATAATTTTTAAGCCTGAAGTACAATTTTTTAAATTTCTTTTTCCTTCCCTCTCCAAAATTCTTTAATGGCAAAGCCACATGTCTCCTCATGCCATGACAAGACCTTCAGGTGGGACAAGACTGTATTTCCCACCACTCTCTGTCCAAATTACCCAGGGGGTTGTGGTCACCAGCGTTTCATTTAGGAAAAAACCCAAAACCCTCAATCCTATTTTGTTAAGTTTAAAGGTCTCCAGAAACAAAAGTTGTGACAATGACAATTTGGTCACTGCTTCAAATCCAAACTTTTCCCAGCTTTTCAAATCAAAGTGTCACTTCACAGGGGTTTTTGGGTCCAGGCCCCCAGCCAGGTCACTCCTCCAGGTGGGTAAGGGAATCGGGGGAGGCTCATCCCGACATCTGTCCTACAGCAGCTCCCTTCTCCCTCTCATCACTGCTATGAATCATATGCCCCAGAGGGTTTCAGGGGGTGTTGGAGATGTTATTCTGCGGCTAAAAATGCCCACTCTTACAATTTAACCCACTGTTGTCTCGGAGTTAAAATGCCTGAGAAGATGAGCACCGAGCCCGAGCCCATCCTTCCCCTGGATCCCACCACCAGCATCACCTCCTCCTGTCACACCCTCCTTTCATCAGAAACTCAGCGGCATAAACTACAAAATTTTGCAGGATTTCATTGAACAGAGGGTTGGTTTTTGGTTTTTTTTCTGAAAGTAAAACTTCTCTCCCCAAGATCATTTACTCTCGAGGGTATCGCTCCCCCACAGGACAGACACCCATCCGAGAAACGCGCGTCGCAAAGGCAAGCGGAAAGGAAATTAAAATCTCTGCAAGGCGTTAATCAGAAAGCAAAGTGTGCACCCAAGAATTTAAAAAGCAAATTGCTTCAAATCTGTTTGGAAATGCTATTCACACCTCCCAAGCAAAGCCGTCAGGGCTTCTTGTTGTTGTTTGTTTTTCAGTCTTTTTTTTTTTTTTTTTCCTCCTGCTGACACAGTTTTACTCTGGAAACAAAAATATTTCAAGGTGGGAACTGTTGCTTTAGCAGCCTCCAGGAAAGCGAAGGATCTGAATCCTGCCCATCGCCAGGAAAAGGCTGCTCAGAGATAGAGCTGGTAAAGTGTCATATATAATGAAGAAAAAAGTCTAGAATTTTCTTTTGTATTTTTTTTTAATGAAAATAGGAATTTGGCTTTAGACCCAAGTTACTGAAGCATCATCTATGGCAGAAGTGTCACACGTTCAGTTCTACAGAACCCCTGTACAGAATCTGTACAGAATTGAGGAGGACTATGAACACAAAACCTTGACTCTATACAAATCAATAAAACAATGGCACGGAACTCAACAACTTACCTTAGATGACACCTTAGATTTTACTTTCCTCAGGGTCTCTCAGGCTAATGGGGCTTCATCACTCAGGTCTGTTACATCTGTGGGTTGTGCTTCTCCATCAGCATCAGCCCCATCATTCTCTGTGCAATGCTCTTCACCCTGTCCGTGCCTGGCAGGTCACAGGTGGGAAGCCCATAACTTGGCCACCACTTCAGCAGCCTTGGACACGTATGTTCTAGACGTAGGCATCCATATCTTTATTGCCAGCATATTACCTCTGCCTACTTTTTATCAGTAACGGCTTATAAATAATTTCATCTAAAGTCATTAAGAAGAACTAGAATGGTTACAGGTGGCTTTACTAAGGAAGAGAGGAAAAAAAGCATCTCAAGGAACATGAAAATGTGGTGGAGGTTTTAGTGTACCTCATTAATTTGTCCTGGATTGCAGACATTCTTTGATTGTGATACTCTTTAATGGCAATTCCTAATTGTTGACATTAAAAAATATGCTGAGCTGAGCAAAGAGAGGAACTCTGGCTACAGCGCAGACGTTACTTCCTATTCTCAAAAATTAAGCATAACGGGCACAGTGGCTTAATAACCTCTCTCAAGAACCATAGTTCAATCCCAAGTGCCATCAGAAAGGTTAGGCATTTAAATCTTGGCAAATAGGCAGTTTATGAATTTCAGTGCACATGGGCAACTCAGTCAGGTCTGGAGACCATGGAAAAAATCTAGAGAAGAAGAGGAGGACTTCTCTAAGTAAAAAGAGTGTAGATATCAGAGGACCCCTTCCCTGGGTTCTATTACATATCTGGGATACCAGCGGCGTGGAAAAACCAAGACACTCTATGGGCAGGAAAGCACACATTATTCTGCTTACAAAAAACAAATAAAACTGCTAAAGTAAAGATGTTTGGGGAAAGAACATAGAAACCTGGAGAGTGAAAGGAAAGTGAGGAACTGGAAGAAAAGAATGGAGAGATGGTATTCTTTCCTCCTGGCTTATCCTCACCTTTCTCTCTTGGCTTTATGAAATATTCTAATAATGTTTTATTACGTTTATTAGCTATAACGAATGTATTGATTCAAACAGCACACATAAATTCAGAGAGAGACCTGTGCTTTCCCAAGGACCCACTTTGTACCAGGAGTTGTGTCCCAGCAGTGACCAGAAGGACATGGTTCCGTGGGGAAGGGCATTATCACAGGGACCAGCTGTACCAACAGCATCTCAGGTAAATCAAACACAGGAATGAGTAGTCCAGATTGATGTAGGGAATTGCTCAGCACTTCATGTGAGCTTATAGCATGATAAATTATATGATATGCTCCATACATCACATTTTTCTTGTTCCTTTCTAATAGTTTTGGAGTTTCCTTCCATTCATATTATAAAACAAGCTCCATTCACAGTCCTTCACACGACGACTTGCGTATTGTTTCAGCGATACGTTATTCTGCCTTTCTCTCTCTGTCTCACTCCCGTGGACGAGAGCCCCAATCCCTGGTACCTGCTGTCACCACAGAATTGGGGAGCTGTTCGCTGAGTTAAAGTTTCATTCAGGATATTATCCTGGCCTTGAAAAATTGGAAATTATAAACTGTTTCAGATCATGCGATATAAATATCTCAGGTCTGAATTAATCTGCAAAGTTTGTCAGAAATGAAGGTCAGGACTTGAATTCGCAGCAATTAGAATCATTGATATTTTCATGGTATCAGCCTCCTTTCCCTGATTATCAACTTCCAGGGTGCTAACACCTAAAAACTCTGCCCCTCTGACCCTGCTTGAGTTTGGATGTAGATTCTGCAATATTGAGAATATGTTTCTGCATTACTTTTTGTAAGTCAAAGGAAATTTGTTTTAGAAAACATCACGAAGAGAAAAATATGTGTGCAAAAATATATAATTTTGCATATTTTAATTAAATATTAAAGCCGAGTAAAACACTCATCTGAATTCTGTCTTCTCCAACCTTTGCCTCAACGCTTAATGCAATTTATTAATTGTGATCTGACCTACAAGGTAACTAACTGGGAGATCGACTTCCAGCACAAACTGCTGGGAATGAGCTTGCCAGCATTCACCTACTTATTGGAAGCGAGGAGAGAAATCTGGGCTGGTGGTGGGAGGCCTGGAAAGAAATGCCATTTCCTGACATCCCGTCAAAAAAGGAAGTCATGTTGGTCAGAGTCAGCTCTATGAGATCTGTGATTAACAACACACATCACTGTCCTGCTGGCACAAAAACCCCACAAACAAATGCACCCTTCGTCAGTACTGAGGAACATGCAATATGTGATGAGTGCACACGGAAAGAAGCGATTTTTTTTCCTGGGTCCCCTCCCAGTAACTCCGCAGAACGGTAGATAACAGAAAGTGTCCACTTCATCCATGTTTTATAAACCTGCTTGTCTCGATAGGGGTGGGTATTTCCCCCCTCCCAAAAAAGGCTGGTAGGTTGACCTAATAGCCATCAGAAAACCAACACGGGGAACAGAATGAACCCATATTTTCACAATTTTCTCTTCAAAATTCAAGTAGTAAATATAAGTTGTAGTAAAGAGAGCTCTGCATTTCTCCAAATCAGATCAAAGCCCCAGCCCCTTGTCTGTACGTTGCGTATGATGCCATATGGTATGGACTATCCCTTTGGCCACTTGGGGTCCTCTCTCCTGGCTGTGTCCCCTCCCAGATCCTTGTACCACCCAGCCCATCCTTGGCAGGAGAAGCTGGAAAGTCCTTGACTTGGCGTAAACACTGCTCAGCAGCAAATGACAACATCAGCACATTATCAACGTTGTTCTCACCCCAAATCCAAAACACAGCACTCCACCAGCTACCAGGAAGAAAATTAACTCCATCCCAGCCAATACCAGGACACCCAGCCATACAGAGAGCATCAAATTCATCAAAACCACCTTCAGCTGCCTGGGTCTGTCTCCTCGGAAACCCCTTCCACATTTACAGAAAATAAGGCAAGAGGCAACAGTCTCCTCCATTACGCAATCTCAAGTCATCCTCTAAGTAGCTCAACCTTCTGAATTAAATAAAGCAAGGGTCCTATGACTTTGCAACCGCAATAATCATCTTTGCCATAGTTTTTCCGAGTAAAATGCTCTAGCTTATGCATAGTCAAACACACTTCATTGACTCTAATACCATGCAATCCTTTCCCCTTGAGAGGAAACTGCAGGTATGGGATTTCTGTACACAGCAGTTTTCTCAGGGTCTAAAAATTACCAGAATTTAAAACACACAGGAGGAAAAAAAGAAGACAAAATTAAAAAAAAAAAAAACACAGAGAGAGAGACAGAAATTGGAAATTTTCCATACTCTGGATGCACAGTAAAAAGGTAGAATAGGTATAACCTTATTTTTTCTTGCTAATACACCTCAACTCTGACCTTCCTGAAAACCAGGACCTCCTGGGTAATATGGTAATTTAATGGGAGCGCTTATATGCTGATTTCTATGGAGTGGGTTGGCTTTGTGAAATACGACGTGGTTTACTTTTAAATAGAGCTCAGCTGAGACCTAGAAGGGAACTGGAAACAGGCCTCCGATGGAGAGAGATAAATGCCTAATTTACTGTCCCACTTAATCCAGCACTTTTTCCTTAAGTCATTATCTCCCATTCTTCATTATTGTGGCAGCAGAGTCATGAAAGACATGTGCAGCCAGACCATGATTCGAGTCCTTCTGTTTACAACAGCCACAATTTATCATTAGAAAAACCTCAACCAATATAGCTGAGCTGCTACGTGTAATATTACAGACAAGTAGGATAAGGTCCGATAATCTACCTTCCAGCCCAGATATACCTTTACCTGGAGAATATCATACACAACTGTAGCTGGAAAAATCTGTTTCACAGGGCATCATTTGTACAGTGATGTGGATTATGGAGAAGACAAGTAGCTGAGCATCAGACAGCAGCTACTGCACATTTCAACACCCTTTTCTACTGGTTGTATTACCTTTTTTAAAAAAGGTATTTGGAAGAGGAGGCATGGCACACCTAAGGCATCAGGAATACACTGAGCAAGCCAAGCAACGAAGTTCTTCACTCAGGTCTTCCCTGGATGGTGGTATCAAAGACCTGTAGCTGCATTAAAAACACTGTGGCTGTTTAGGCTTTGAGACACATCTCAGTCTTTTCATGGGCACAAAATGAGAACCCCAGCCAGGAAAGGATAGCGCGGGTCCTAATGGTTCAAGTATGCATGTAATTTAAAATAGTCTCAAGTTAAAAAATAATAATAATAAAATAATAGGATCTAGCAGTCTCAAATTAAAAATAATTAAAAAAAAATAAAAAATAAAAGGATCTATAAGTATGGATCACTTTAGGGCAACAGTAAATGACTTGTCATGTGACCATTAAATTTGGTATTCATTAAGGACAGTGTCTATTTAGTACAACAAACCCCTGCAGCCTACAAGAGCCAACGTCTGGTGCCCCAGATGCAAAGATTCTCTTCCCATCAACACGTGAGTTAATTTACCTCATAGAAATTTCTTCACTTTATACCTTTCAGAGGAGGAAAAACACCTCACATTTGCTTGCCAAATGGCTTTGTGAAATGACAGGTTGCAAGGCACAAACTGTTTAAACACTGGAAAATATTTTGAGAGTGGTGTCCTCAGCCCATGAAACCTGTAGGCAACAGCTTCCCAGACCTTCCCACCCATCCCAGAAGTCCAGAGGTGCCCAAGCAAAAGCCACACATTACCACTCTCTGAAATGGCACAATCTGAAGATGCAAATTAGCTAGTTAATTTCTTGCCAGTCTCACATTAATTATTACTCTTTATCAGTTTAAACATTAGTGTCACATGTATGGTTATGGGGCTACTTGTCTGCGCTTTTAGAGCAGATGTTACGAGAAATGTGGAGTGTAAATATTTATGGTTTAAAAGAAGAGACTTTGTCATTTAAAGAGCTCTGTAATGGTTATCACGCTGCCTTCTTCCATACTTTGGACAACCATTTCTCTGTCAGTTTGCTTTGGAAACAGTCAAATGCTTTATATGTACATGTAAACTGCCACTTGCAAATTCTGCTCTTCTTCAAATATTCAACACATGCAGGCTTAGAACAGAAAATGTTGTTTTCCAGAAAGAGTCTTACTCTTTGTGTTGTTCAGATCTCACATCCCATTCCCTTCCCTTCATGCCATTCCCATGAGGGAGATACTCAGCACCTTTCAAAAATCGGGGCCAAAATACTTGATCTGGGAAAATTAAAATGGAGATAGACAAAGGGAGCTACCCCTTGGCAGCCTTGGCTGACACTTTTCAGTAGCCCTAAACCAGCATAAGGGTTATTGCAACTGTAATCAGATAGAAGAAAAGGAAATGTGGTGAGAGCCTGGCCCAGGATGCCCCGAGAAGCTGTGGCTGCCCCATCCCTGGAGGGGTTCAAGGGCAGGTTGGAGGGGGCTTGGAGCCACCTGGTGTGGTGGGAGGTGTCCCTGCCTAGTGGCACTGCATGGGCTTGAAGATCCCTTCCAACCCAAACCATTCTATGATTCTATGAAATTACAGCCACTTGTAGGACATATTTGTGCTCATCGGCTCCTCAGCAGTGCCCCAGGCACACCAAAGAGACCCATCCTGACACGCGAGGCAAGGTCTTCTGTGTTGCTTAAAATCTGGTGAGGCAGCTCTTCTCACCGCACCCTCTGAGCATCCTCCCTTGTTCTAAACATAATTATACTTAACCTGTTTATCAAAAATTCATTACATGTAAATTTGATAGATAGTTCTCAATCTAGTAACGAAAGAGCTAAGTAAATTAACATCAGGCTAAGATTTAGTGTAAATTACCTAATCATTCAGAGCAAATATGAAATGCGAGACACGTGTTCCCTCTTTAAATTTGGAGGCAGATTAGACTGTAGATGGGGAGGACCGGATAAAGTGCACCCATGTGTGGGGAGGGATGACTGAAGGCAGGCAGTGGTGGGTGGCCATCACCCATAAGGTGACGAGGATTAGGCTATGGGACACTCTTCACTTGGGATCCAGTGAAAACCAGATCAGATATATGCCTGCTGCCTGAAAGCCTTGCCCTGAGTACTAGGAAGGAGCACCTGTGTCCAGGTTCCTCACATGTGTCCATGCCATGCCAGAACCTCCTGAAAGCTGTTTGGGAGGTAGACTGGCACCGTTCCCTATTTCTGAGTCATCAGAGGAAGAACACAACACTAGAAATACCATCTACCAGCACCAGTAGCATTTATTGCCGATGGGTTAGAAGGGACACAAACACAACCAAGAGAAGCAGGGGACATCCCCAGTACGTCTCTGCTGGCAGGCTCGGGCCAACCATTCCTACCCATTTAATTAAAAAACTCTTGCCCTCTACTCCTCTCACGCAAAATATTTCAAATTTATTGCTCTTCTGATCAGGTACACTGGTGCTGGTTTTGCTCATTTGTTTGGCTGAGGGGGGTACAAGACTTGGCCACCCCATCAACCAACTACAGAGAAACAAACTCTCAAGGAAGTTTGACATTTCCAATTTCAAATCCTTTTTCTTCTAACTCTACAAACAATAGAGGAAAAATTTGCACAACGAAGGGAAATATATAAATAAAATCTAAGGGTTTTTTTGTCTTTTGTAATATCTAGAAATAAAACTCAGAAACATAGAAGTTAGAGAGAGCTATTAGAACACAAGAACAAAGAGGTGTTTGCTCTAAAAACCACTCTAAAAGTCAGACACCTGCATATTTTTTAAAAATAAGGGAGAAAGAGTAAAAACACTTGACTAAATGGTGTAAGGGGCAGGTCTCTGCCGAGCAGGGATGCTCCATCAGTGACGGTACAGCTGGAATTATCTCCTCTGTTGGCTGTTGGCTCTCCCTGTTGGCTTCTGCCAAAGAAGATTATTTTAATGCAAGATGATTTGTTTAGTGGTTTTAGAACTTATTCTGAAGAGAAAAAAAATAATTCAGAAATTGGTTGCCCTTACAAAACCCCTTATGGTTTCCCTTATGTTTTCATAAGACAAATGTATCCTAAAATACACTGTTAACAGAGTCCCTGACCATTTTTTTTTGCCTGGGGTCTGATTTCTGATGCAGGTGGTTTCCCTATGTCCTGAAACAAATCTCAGCAAAAAGGCATAGTAAAACCCTGGACCACAAAGCCATTTGCTATTTTTCCACAGCAGGAGTGGTCAGGCAGAAGAAGGTCTGACCTAGGACCTTTATAAAAAACCACCACATTTTCTAGAAAAAGCAAATATTTTTGAAGAAAGAATAATTATTTTAAATTATGAAAATAAAGAAGAGAAGAGGAGATTATAATAATTTTATTTTTGTTGAAAAGTACTTTAGTCAACTCAAAGCAAAAAGAAAAAATCATTTCAAAGTTTCACTTGATACCATTTTGGTGATAATTATCCTAAAGCATTTCTACAGAAGATGGAAAAAGTTTTAAAGAAAGTTATATAACTGGAAAAATATATAACTAAGCATTTTACTTCAGGTTCAGCAAATGTTTTAGGTCAAAGAAAGATGAAAGCTGTGGAGAGTGGAAATCACAGCCAGTTATTTCATTTCAGTTCCTACTCTGTTTCCCTAACCTCTGCTTTTCAGGTTGTCAAAGACTTGGGAAAAAGATTTCACCCACTGTCGCTGCTCTTTGAGATAAATTTTTTTCTGAATATCAAATTTCTCATGAAGCAAGTAAAATTATTAATTCTTCTAAAATTGAACATTTGTCAGAACAACACATAACAGAAAGAAGAAATTGCCTCCAATTGTCTGTCTCCTTTCTGTCCCACTTCCCATCGGAAAACTCAAACACTTTGATTAAAAATGGAGGAGTTAATTCCCACCCCAGGAAAATATGGCTACCCCTATTTTTTTTTAGGGAAGGAAAACACATGCAACCCAAGAGTCCATTGCTGGGAGTAGCTTTCAATGTGCCACTGCAGAGAGAAATAAGGTCTGCTGACATGGGAAGCAGAGCAAAACTCATGGCATATTTTAGATATGTTAGTTCTGTGGTTGGAATATACAATAGCTGCAGCTTCCTAGCCTGCAGTTTCTGTCCTTACTAAAAGAGTACCAGGAACAACAATAATAGTGGTGCTCTATAACATTTTCATTAACTACAGCACATTTCAGGACTTCATAGGCTTTCCAGATGACTAGAAAGTCCATGTCTATGTCAGTTCTCGCTTAAACCCACTCCGGTCTCTAACAACTATTTTATGGAGAAATGTATTTCAAGTCCTTCCCTATTTCACAGGGCCAGCCTGTATTTAGGCAAGCCTGAATACCAAAACCAGAACACTGCACAACCTTTTTCCATTTCTTTTACCTTTGTGAGTTAGGATTGACACACTCCATGTGTTTCCAACAGCAGGACCACGCCGATGTCAGAGGCATTTTCCATGCGCAACAAGTCCAGCCCATCAGAATTGAAGCTCACCAGGACAGTTTCCTAATGCCAGAGCCTCACAAGTTTCAAACCACGACAAATATCTTTATTGGATTTAATTGTAATCACTTTGTTTAGTCTTCTTACTGTTTTGCACTCCCATTTGTAAGAACTCGGCGAGTGCTCAGCTGCTACGTCAATCGACATATTGTAAAATGATTAAATGAATAAATATTCGGCTATATGTATAAATGACCTATCCTAGGGGACAAGAGCCATTATTCACTGAGCATAATGCATCTCAAGGAGAGCAATGAAATTAATCAGAGGTCTGGAAAACCTGACATCTGAGGAAAGATTAAAAGAATTGAGCTTGTTTATCCTAAAAAAGAACATTTAGTTGAGGACATGATAACAATTTTCAACAACTATGTCGACAGCCATGGAAACGATGGAAAGAAAAATCAGTTTTTCACGTTTATGGTGGATTGGGAAAAAAAAAACCAACCACAACCAGGATTTAAATTGCACCAAGGGAGACTTGGGTCTCATGGCTAGGGAAAAAAAATATATAAATTTAACAACATAGGAGAGTAAAGCTTTGGAAGAGGTTTCCTGGGGAATTTCTGACACTGGAGAGTAGGGAGCGTGTATCCCTTGTCAGCAGTGAGACGGGTAAGGTGAACCGTGCCGGGAACACGGCCCCGATGACATCCCCTGGTGCTTTTCCAGCCATGTTTTCCTACGAGCCACACAAAAGCTCACTCTATTGGAGAGGAGTAGAATGTCTTGCTAATTGAATGTCAAAGCAATTAAAGTGGGTATAGACTTCCCTCAACATTATCTTGACTTGATAAAATAAAGTTGTTTTGACAACGCACACTGACAATTCCTGATTTTCAAACGCAGCTATTTTTCTTGAGGCAAGACGTGGAAAACGTTGAGACTTTAAGAGTGAATTTTCAAAATATAGGCAGACACATTATTTGAAGAATACGCGTATTAGACAAAACTAATCAGCAATTTTCAAGGTATTTCCATGATCATAGCTACTTGTAACCTAAAGCTTATTTCCCTCCCACCCTCCCCACAGTCGCTACTGGACTGCTACGTGCAAAGCATTCTTAACTCAGTTTAACAGGTTTGCCCTCCAGACATGCTCAAGTTCATAGTCCAGCCCCCATGATGATATCTACAGCACTTAACACTAAAATTATAATGTCTCTTCATTTGAGAGTATTCTCACATTCACTTTTATCTAACCAATTGCTATATGCATAAACACACACACAAAAATAAAAATCAATAAATACAATTTTTTTAATGCTTCTTGCATCTTTTCCTTTCTCATCACCTTCAACCCAGATGCAATTCAATATTACCCTAAATCCGTGGCTGCATGGTTCATGCTTTGAAAGTGAGCTCAGTAAAGTTTGACACAACCAGGGAAAGACCCCAGCAACGCAAAGCAAAAAAAGAAGAGAAACTTGTGTTCAAATTTCTTGTGCTCTTCTAGGGAAACGGGGAAACTCACCCAGACCCCACTTCAGCTGGGCTTAATTCCCATGGAAGTCAGCTGCCAGGAACATGTAAGCCTTGAACAAAGCACACAAGTGGCCATCCAGGCTTGGACCAAGGACTCATCTACCCGGGAGAAGAGTTGAAGCTTAGAGCAAAATCTGAGGGGTATTTCCCCCGAACACTTTCCCCGCAATTTGAGTGTTGGCAGCTCAGGGAGAGGGCAGGCCTTGGTGTTTATCAGGTGTATATGAGGTGTATTTCACCTCATCAATGATCTTGCCCAGCTGCCACTTGAACCCCCATAAACATGGGGTCTGTCTGCATGGTTGTGTCCTCCATCTCTTTCTCAACAGTCCCTTATTCTGCTTGTTTTCAGCTGGTGTCTCCAGGCACTGCCCTACTACAATAAACCCAAGCTATGCTTAAACGCTTCTCTGAACGAAGACACAAAATTTCAATTGTCTCATCTCCTGTTTCTTAGGTCTACATTTCCCTAGGCCACCCAAAGAAAGGCCCAGAGAAGGCCCTGCACCCTTGCTGCAGGTTCTCTAGTTGAGTTGACTGTCTCCACCTGCGGAGTTTGGTCCTTCAGCACCAGCCCCTGTGCCCTCCAGGGCCACTGATCACTTCAGTATTTCCAGCTGAAAGAGGTGCTCTCCTGAGAGCACTGGCACGAGAGAGAGTATGGGCAGGAGAAGAAAAGCTGATGTTTAGATGTGTCCTTCACATTTCTGTTGAAATAAAAGAGAGAGGGGAAAATCCTACTGGAAAGCTTTTGCTTCCCCCCCAAACACATCCAGAAGAGGGGAGTGATGGCTTTATCTGCTGCAAGAAAGGACAAAAATTATCTGTTCCAAAGTCCCTCCCTATTTTTTACTGTTTCCCCATCTGGGTTAGGATTTTCAAAGTATCTTGTAAACAAAAGATTTCCAAGATGACAAACATGCTTTCCCAGAGAAATCCAAGAAAGAGGGTGGACTGAGAATCTAAGAATAAGGCGTTCCCAATAGCTAATAATTTGTCTGACACAAGATGCAGAAGTGTCTGGTAAGTTACTCAGGAAGAGTAATTGGCCAGTTCTGGTAAGTAGGGGCGTTTATCAATTCTGCTATCAATCTCTGACCTTTGCAAATTATATTTCCAGAGCTCTGGTTGCACACCTTCCCACAGCATGGCCTATATGAGATAAAAAATAAATGCCTTTATTTATTGTCGTGTTTTTTTCCCTGTCATTTACATAAGTAGTCTATTAAATGCAGCTCACTCTTCTCTCGTGCCTGCACTGACCGAGCTTGATGGCACAAGTCCCAACACTGCCAAGAAAACTCATCCAATACTTTATTGGATTCCTGCCACGCTCTCCCTCACGCCTCTGTCACAACTTAAAAAGTGGTTACATTGGAAAAATGTTGTACATGGCGTAATAATGGCATCGTATATTGCTGAGGAGGACACTGTTCGCTTGTTTAGTGAGAGGGTGCAGGTGAACATTTGCAAGGTGATGGAGATGAGCAGTGGAAATGGGAGAATGGGGAACCACCCACAGAGACATCCTCAGGTCTGCCATCCATAGGGCACATCAGGGTCCAGGAACATCACCAGTGTCACTCCCCCCCACCCCAAGCAACTGACAATGGAAAAGAACAACTGCATTTGCCCCCAAAACAATTTAACAAACAAGTATCAAATATTGGGTCTAAGTGTGGTATCAAACATGGTCACTCATAGGTTTTCTACTTCTGGACCTTGGAGCAGGCATTGCTTCATATAACACAATTTGTATGGACAACCAAAACACAAATAACCCAAACACACAGAAACCCACAGCCCAAGTCTTAGCTACCTCACCTTCTTTTAAAATAAACAAAAAAAAAAAAAAAAGGGAAAAAGAGGGGGGGGAAGGGAAAAAGAGGG
>BJBW01004173.1:156602-173297 GCA_004320125.1 Scolopax mira
GTTGGACTCGATGATCCCAAGGGTCTTTTCCAACCTGACTGATTCCATGATTCTATCTCACACAGGCCTACCATCACACTGTACCGGGGGTCAAGTAGTATGAGTTCAAGGGGGATTTCTCCTACTAACCATGCAAACTCCTATTAACCATGCAAATAAAAATTTTCATGTTAGATTCCAACTTGAAATCTGTCTACTACTTTGAAAATCAATTTCAACAGTGCATGTATGGCAATTATTAAACTTTGAAGCTGAGTGCTCAAAAAGCAAGGGTTCAAAACTTGTTGCTAGAGGTGAAAGTCTGGCTTAAATCCTCACGTCTGTTTTCTGTCTGAAAACTAAACTACAGAAAAATATTCCAAGGAATTATTTTAATAGGAGTCTGTTTATCAAGTTTGTCACATAGAAACCCAGTACTGCTCTGGAACGACTGTTTATTCAGGTGCTCAAAGCCAGCACTCCAGATCATATTTACTGTCTATTTACTGGCACCATGCTTTAATTTGGATTTTTCATAACCTAATAGTTATGACTAGTTGAATAGCATCAGCACATTCCTAGTAACATTCACTATCTGTAGCTGGCATTTTTTAACTCTCCCTTGCAAACTACCAACCAGACTACCTACAGGAGGCTTTAGGTTCACATTTTGTCTTGCACTACTTAATTTCATGCAGCGTTAAGACATTTATGATCTTTACGACGCCTAGAAATTTTAGTCCCGTTGAAGCAAACAGCAGAACTCCCCCTGGTTTCCTCAGGACCAAGACCTTCACTCTTACAGTAATTTCCAGTGACAGAAAAGAGGAAATATTACACCAATGTATTTCTGTTTTTCCCCTTTTTTCCAATAACTGTTATCACTGTCGCTTGTATGTGAGGCCCATGAGATGTAACAGAACTCGCAAGGTTCCCTTCCACAGCCGTTATAATACTTGCGCATAATACGTCTTGTGAGAGGACTATGATTCATTTTTACTACTCATTAGGTGGCCTTGCTGGTATGCCATGAATATTGTAGCTTATGCATGAAAAGTCTGCTACCTGCAATATTTGTAATTCTTAAATTCTTTAAGAACTACTGAGACACCCAACAGATGCAAAGAGCGTGTGTCGGGGTGAATATGTTATGAAACGGGGCCATTATTACATTCAGGTTGGCAACTCTGATCTCATACTTCTGATGTAAATGAGTTTAATACCAATTAGGAGAGGCACATTTTAATATGGTTACTTATTTCTCTGCAGCCCCCTGCAATTACACCAGTTTTCTGCTTAAAAGTTTACTTCTGGTAATTTTTTTTTTTTTTTTTTTTAAATAAGTGTTTGCTCGACGAGAACTTCAGAAGTGCTGAACAGAACCACCCAAGAGAAGAAAGAGGCATGAATCCTGCCTGTGAGTGCTACCAAGGACGCAAAGCCAACAGCCTGACAGGGTCCCAGCACATTTAGCATAGCATTTGCATAGCAAGTGTACATACAAGATTAAAGGCAATTTAAAAAAATTAATTAATTAATTAATTTGCTCTTAAGGCAAATTTGCCTTGGTTCTGAGCCCTTATTATCCTGTGTTTTGATGACAACTGGCTATTCACAAAACAGTTCAAGTTAATAAAGAATTTATCATTTTCTACAGCTTGAATTGCAGGTTGTGGGTTTTAAAGCTGGAATTTCACTGCTGTGGTTACGCTCACTCCTCCATCAAAATAACTTCAGCTCAGTCCTGAAGAGCTGTTCTGGAGCACTTTGCAATTCCGGTGTCCAGATTGTGACCTTTCATAGGTGAAGGTGCCTCTTCCATCAAATACATAAGGATTGGAAAGGTACCACAGAAGGCACAGCCACAGTCCACATCTCAGACAGCTTCCATGTTCTTACCAGCTGGGAAAAGCACCCTTGTTTTGGGCTGCTGCTGCCACTGCCCCACCACCCACAGGTTATTTAAAGCTTCTGGATGATGCCATTCTTCAAAAGCACCTCCAACACTTCCTTTGACCTAACAGCAACACGGACACCTTATCTCACCAATGAGGTAACATCGTGCAAGCCCCAACCTTGCCCAAACAGCAGTAAAACTGAATGCAGACTCCATCATCAGCCATAGGAAGCTTCTGTCTCAGAAAAGGAGGTCACCAGGTACAATACTAAAGAAGGAGCTACTGGTGCTGCTGAAATTGCCTCAGTTGCTCCTTTCTCATGCCTCTTTTTTGGGTCTTGCTGAATGTTCACTCATCAGTCTGTCAGGCTTTTCAGGTTTCTTCCCCATTTTAGAACTAAGTGGGAAAGCAAAGCAAAAACCTTACCCACCAACAGAGACAAGGTGAAAGCAAAGTCTAAAGTAAGTTTAACATAATAAAAAAAATAACTTCAAGAGCCCTCATATTTTAAATTAAAGGGTCCAGCTCCAACATTCAGAGCTGGACTTTGATATGGGAGAAGGAGATCAATCAGCCCGTGGGTGGAGTTGTCTGCTCTTGTCGGAACCATCCCTCTCAGGTTCTGCTCGCCAGTGACCTGAGCTCAGTGACCTGCAGACTTCAAGAACTTTCAGGTTTGCAGCTGGAGAAGCCAGGCAGAGCTACTGCCACTGCGCCAGGGCCAAGCCTCCCCAGTTGTTTGCCCCAACAGCCACCCATGGGCTGCCAAGGACCACCACCACAGCAGAAGTTAATGCTACCCACAGCCCAGAGCTTCTGCCGCATCACTCTTCATCACAAACATCTCATAAGTTTTTGACACATTTGCGTCAAAGACAAACATGGGCTTTGGTGGTTTTGGGGCTTTTTTTTTTTTGGTTTTTTTTTTTTTTTAACAGGCAGATTCTTCACAGCCAGGAACAGCAGTAACTGCCGACCGTCCACAGCTGCTCACTGAAGGTTTTCAATAAACCACCAGGAAAAAACACATTTTCTGCCTGTCAGGGCAGAGGGAACTGCTCTGCAGACCATTTAACCACCTTCTCTGGTGCAGATCTCACAGCCAACATTGTTGACAAAAAACGCTGGGATTGGTACCACTTTCAGTCTACTTAGAAAACACACACACACCCCCCCAACCACTAAAAGAGTTTAAAGGTGGATTAAGACCCCGTGGGCAATCAGCCCTGGGCTTCTCAAACTTCCCAGAGCCCTGGCTGCTGCTGCAACGGGGTCTTCCCTGTGGAAAGTGATGTATGTGGTGAGCCCTGGCGCGCAGGAGCATCTGTCTCGGGACGGCGATCCATACATCTGCGAGTACATTAGGAGCTGACACCCTCGGAAACGCTGGCAGCATCAACATCTAATCGATATGCATGTTCACCAGCAAAGCTGACTAGTACATCTGTTCTGCGAAAAAACATACATTCTGCCTCTAGTACAATCACTGTAATTAAAAATTAACATGCATTAATTGTTGGGAGCTGATGTAAACAGCTGATGTTCCACTTAGCCCTGTCTTCTGTACATATCATTAGGCAAAGCCAAATATTGTTAAGTAAACAGGCAACACTTACAAAAAGAAATAGAAAACTAATTCCAACTAAATAAATTGACAACACAGCGCAAGTCATATTAAAACAGTTGAGATAATTATTAGGCTACTGGACTAACAGAGAGAAAATCATAGAAGACATACTTAATTGTTTGAATCTCATTTCAGTAAATGTATTTAGGCACAGTGTGAAATATAATTTAACTTGAATGCGTCTGCAGTATTTTCCCAGAAGCAGGATGTGCAATATGCTGGTGAAATAAAAATGTAAGTCGGAGTTTGATGCGCAGGTAAAATAAATAACTTCTCAAATGCAGTAATCTCAACCAACTGCTTCAGCATCCAGCAGTCTCAAGAGAAATTCAGGTTGGTTATGCAATGCTAAAGGTTTGTTGTTTTTTTTTTTTTTTTTTTTTTTCCTTCCTGAGATACATCTGCAAAATTCCCCTCAATACCAGTGGGAGCCACATGCAGACACCAAGAGAAGAACACACTCCTGAGGAGTTACATCCTACTTTTTATCGTTGTTATTTAAATGTCATAGCAAAATAATTTCCCCCAATTTGTATACCAAGAAGAAAAAGAAAAAAGAAAAAAAAAAGGCAAATAAAACCCCAGCAAATCTGCTCAGCACTACACATCCCGAGCTGCTGCTTCAGATCAGAGTGGTACTGCTGCAGATTGCCTGGGGGGTGTCAGCTGCCGGTACCCCCAGGCTGCTGGCCCCGCTGCCGAGCCCGGGGTGTCTCTGCTGTCAATCTCCCTCTTCCACCCGCAAAACAACGGGAAGCCCAAGTTTAAAGGACTTAAAGGTGAGGGAAGGGAACTCTGCAAACAGAGAAGATGATCGCATCCACGCTTCTTCACTCCTGTATTTTAAGATCCGTGTGCTGTACGTTAGGGGTGAAATGCCCGCCCAAAGGATGCTCACGGCCGGGACCCCCCCAGGGATGGGGACAGGCTGGATGCCCAAGGGCAGAGGGAAAAAGTGCAGGAGAACCCAGGAACTATCACCCATCCTTCAGCCACAGCTGAATTCAGGGGCTTGAGAGCCAGTACTAATCACTTAGTGGCTCTTCTCATTTAAATGAGTCAAAAGTCAGTGAAATTTAGGCTTGGTACGAAAGACGAATTTTGTTTTTGCTTGTTTGTTTACAAAAATCAATTTCAAGTGGGAATACCATGAAGGCTTTTTTTTTTTTCCCTTAATAGACAAGATAAAATTTATTTGTTGATTATCACTGAGGAATCCCACTAATCCACTCCAATACCATTTCCACACAATTCCTGCCATAGTTTTTTTTTCTCTGCCACATTTGTGAAACCAGTGCTGGACTGGGTCCCCCAGCAACCCCACTTCCCACTCATCCCTGTTTCCATATCCCCGAGGCTTGAGCTGTGCTGGTTTGGATATTTCCAAAACCCACAATCATCCTCTCTCTTTTTTTTTTTTTTTTTTTGGCTGGGAGTTATTTGAAGCATAAAAAGCACAAGACAATTGTGCCTTTATATCACTGCTGCAAACTGGGCTTGGGAAATAGTTGAGAGATGGGGAGGGATGCCATAATCATGGACTGAAAACTAAGTTCAGCAGCATGAGCCACACACCTTATTTTCATCTATCGGTGCTGGAAACTTTAAAGATATCACTGGAGGATTTTATAAAAGTTCAGTAATTAATGTCATGGAAAGCACGTGGGGAAATCCTGCCTTATAGACAGTTTCTCTACAATTGCAATGGGTTGTACTATTAATATTCTTGAAAGCCCTGAGGCAAAAAAGCAATACACTGTCCCTTCCGTTAGCAGTACATGGCCACAGCTGACATAAGTTAAAAAAAGTTGGACTGAGAATGTATTAAAATTCTCATTAAAACACCCCAAACAAAGAGGATTTTGATGTTTCAATGCCGTATTTTAGTTTTGTTGGTGGGTTAGTATTTGACTTACTAACACGGATCAAACAATTCTGTTCTTGAGGACCTTCCCATTGCAGACATTCGCTTTTCAACCAAAAAGGTTGAAAAAACAGGTTTGCCATTGTTTAAAGTCCCACCACACCTCCCAAAGTTCCCAGCCGACTCCCTGCCCTGAAACCCCTGAAAGGTTCACAGCACTGCTCAGCTGTTTCATAACAATATCAGGCTCATGATGAACCAAATGAGTTCTGATTTGTGCTATTTAATGTCCTAATGGCTTGACTAGTTAGGTAGATAATTACACAGTATGATTTATCCAACCCATTTATAAATATTTATAATAATGGATAGATTAACCTTTGGGACTTCTATCTTGCAATCCCTTCGGTGGAAGGGGGATCTCTCCACCGCAGCGGTGAGCACAGTCATCTGCCAGTGAGCTCTTCTACGGGCAGTGGGATGGGGATGCAGCTTGGTCCATGGGACACAGCGGCCAACACCCAGGGCCAAGGGGTCCTGGCCAGCACCCACTAACACCATCACAGTTCTTCCTCCTCTCCCTGGGTCAGAAAAGAGCTTCTCCAGATGTAGTTCCCAATTTCATGGAATGGAATGATAGAACGGTTGGGGCTGGAAGGGACCTTAAAGACCATCTAGTTCCAACACTCCTACCCTGGGCAGGAACAAGCAACCACCATTTAATCAGGAAAAGGAAAAACATGAGTAATCAAGAATCTCACACTTCTTGTGTTGAATAATACTGAAACAGCCTATACCACGGAAGAAAATAACCGCATTCTCAGACTTCCAAAAACACGCATTGTTGAGCAAAGCTTCAGAGGGAGGCTTAGTTGGTTGGAAGATTCACTTGGACGGGTTTGTTCCCAGCCGGGGGCAGGGACTGAGGGGTCGCTGGGGAGCAGATGTAGCACCCGCGTGTGACGGTGAGTCACAGCAGCCCCCGTCACCCCAGCCGAGCACAAGTGACACATTGTCGGGCCCCGCCATCGCTCAGGAGGCGTTCGCCAGCCCTGGGATGGCAACGCCAACGCCTCACTCGGTGGGGACAAAGGGTCAGTGTTCATGGCCACCAGAGGAAGGGGCTCGACCTGCAAATCGCCGCACTCATCGGGAAAGGGCAAAGAGCAGTGTTTGCTGCAGCAGAGAAGTAGGTGCATTTTGAAAAATTCTGCTCCGAATCCCTTTTTTGTTGTTGCTGTTGTTTTTCTTTTAATTTAAAAACCCATCCGAATATGGAAAGTCAGATCTAGGACTTTGTCTGGCAGAACGGTTTTTCAGGACCGGCAAAAAATATGCTAAATACATTAGAGATACATAAAGAATACAATTTGGTCTTCCATGGCAATTACCTTTTCAGACCTTTTTACTTTCTTGAAGAAGATCCAAGCCTATGCCTATCACATTTCTGAATTTCGATACAGTATAAGCTTTCCAAATTGCAGGGTTTTTGTCCCAGTAGCGTAAGAAGAAACGGCGCTCTAGTCCTTGGCCAACAGTAGTGAAAGTCAATAGAAACAAGACAAGTCTTTGTACACATTATGGAAGATTCTTCTTGAGACCATTAAAACACTGTAAAACTGATTATTACTATATCCTGTGATTTATAGTATTTTGCAACATCTCTCTTTGTTTAGGAAGAGTATCACTGTGCCTAGATTTTAGGTTATTAGGATTATAAAGATTATATTATGAAGATTAAAGAAAACTACCCTGGCAACAAAATGGAAATACGTGAGAATAGTTACAAAGAGAAATACCCAGATTTTTTACTTCCAGAATTTCACTAAGGAGTAGAAACACTTTTATTCTCCAAGACTGAGCTGTGGCATTTAGCTTTCCTACTGCACACTTAAACAGAGATTCATTGTATAAGCCTTTAAAGAGTCAGCAAAGGACACAAACCACAATGTTTTAAGATTATTTTTTTTTTATATCGGAATATTAGAAAAAAATAACAGAATAAATTTAGTGCTTAAGACTTTTTTTTTTCCACACAAATTATTGCGCATATTAAAAAAATAAATAATCCAAAACCCAACTATTTCCAAAACATCTCTGTATCCCAGACCAGCTCCTCTTGCCTGCAGCAGTGTGAAAGCACATCCATTTCCACGGGAGGTAAATCCCTACTTCATCTTGTGTAATTTCTCTGTTTGACACCAGCACTTTGCCGATGCCCAGCCCCTCTGCATTCCCACACCTCCTCTGATTGCTGACATTTGTGTGCAGCCAGAGCCCGGGAATGGGGGAGAGCAGGAAAACCAGAACCCTGGCCAGGAACAAAAACCCAGGGGGAGAAGGGCAGAGGAGAAAAATCATGGTCCAAGATAATACAGTTTATTTGTAAGAATTGACCGAGGGATTAGATTATGACACTTTCAGGTCTTTTATGAGGGTCATAAGAGGTGGATGCCACAGGAGCTATGAGGACAGTTAAATTTTTGTGAAAAGAAGAGAACGTCAGAGACAACATCTACTTAGAGACATTCTTGTCAGCAAGGGTGGGATTACAGCAAACACTCCACACTCAGGCAAGACTTTAATTAGAATGCTAGCGATACTTTGAAGAGTTTTGTAATACATAGCAAACTGGCTTGTTAATGAGGCAATGCATTGTTTTGCTATTTGCAAAAGTTCTGTTGGGGAGAGGGGCTCAGAGCAGAGCTGCCCTAGGGGTTAACCACCATCCACCATCAGGGTGGCCCCCAGAGACATTTAAAGGCTACAGATCAGGACTTTCACAAGTTATTCCCACCTCTGCCATCTAAATCAAATACCTAAAACTTTCAAAGTCTTCAGTTTAATTATCCTTAGAACCATAGGAACCATAATCCTTAATGGATCTTTGGTTTGATCTTTGGTTTAATCTTTGGTTTAGAACATAATGCTCTGTCTCGCATGAAGGCAGATGTAGAAATTCTTCTCTGAAGACCAGACCATCGGGGTTTGTAAGAGATTATATCCTTTCTAGTTTGATTTATCCATCTGCCCGTTTAGAGTGAAATAATTGATAGCAACAAAAGAAAAAAAAAAAAAACAAACACAAAACCACAAACTCAACCAAACACCTACTTTAAGGAATAAGCCCAGACCTTGCCTTCTGAGCTACATATATATACATATATGTATATTTACACACACATTTATTTTACAGTTCCCCCTCCCCTGGGGAGCAGCACTGGCCAGTTCCCACCCAGCAGCACTAGCCCGGAGTCCCACCAGCCAAGAGATGCCATCTCTGCAAGGGTGGTGACATGCATGAGACGGCTCGTGGGCATGGATTTGTCACAATATTGTAGAGTGTGGCATCAGATCTGCACAGCTGCTTTAGGAGAACGTGTTTGCACAGCTGTGTGCTGCAAGCTGCCTCCTCCTCGCTTTTGCCCAGGCTGGGCTCCATCCAGCATCTCCTTCCCAACCCAGAGCACCCTCCACCAAACCCACGTGAGGCGGTGATAAAATTCATTTATGAGCCAAAGGCAGCTTCCCTTGGGGAACCTTTCCAAATGCCGAGAGCACAGGAGACAAAACCTGCCTCCTGCAAATTAATAACCCCCTCCCCACTCCCACCTGCACCAGAGTTGGGCTGGAACGGTTGGCAGCCACGTGGAGGGACCTGCTCACAAGGGGACACACACAGGGTGGCACAGCCTGGCACCAGCATTTGATGCACAGTGCGCTTTCAGAGGAACGTGGGGCTGTATATATCTTTTTTTTTGTCATTATTATTATTTTTCCCCTCCTGCCTCTGCTCCTGTCTCTACCCGTTGGCAGTTTGACACGTATCAGAATTCTGTAGTCCGCTCAGGGCGTTGGGGTCTGATCGGGGAGCAGACAGGGATCCAAAATGAGTCCTGGGTGGGCAGCGAGCGCGGGAAGCGGGAGGTTTGGCACCACCACCGAGGCACTGCTTCTGCACCAAAGATGGGCTGAGCCCCCCGCCCCAGGCCAGGGAGGGGGGGAGAGGGGAGCTACAAATGAGCCGCTGGAGACCTCCTCCAGCTGTACTGCACATTTGCGGGAGACAGAATCGCATTTTTACTGTGAATCGTGGCTTCCTTTGTGCCTGGGTTGCTTTAGGCAATATCCCATCCAGCCGGCTGGGGGGTCCCAGGGGGACACAGAGCTCAGCGAGGAGGGAGTGAACATGGATCACATTAACATAAAACTGCCAACGGCCTGGCCCAGGACAGCCCTTTACTAGTGGGAAGAGGCAGTCACACCATTGGTCAGACCCAAAAAGCCAGCTTTGAACCTTCTTCATCAACATCCATGAGCATTCATAATGGTGAGCACAAAGGGGAAAGATTATTGCCCATGTACTAACAATATATTCCACCTGTAGCCAACATACTGAAGAAAAACCCACAGAAGAGGGGGGGAAAAAACACTATTACTGAAGGAATTCCCCTCCCACTGCCTCCTAAGATATTGATGCAGTAGCCCAGATCAAGGCAAGGACACAGCACTGCCCATGTCCCTTGCCCATGGTGGGAAGGGCATCCCTGATGTCCCCGGGGTGGTGATTTCACCAAGGTGATGTTGGGCAACCCAAAGAGATGTGGATACATCCCACTGTCAACAAGGGTGATGTCCCACCACGGCACTTTCTGCTCTGAGGACTCCCACTTGCTCTACATGGGAAGAATAGTGTAGGGTCTGAAGAGACACTTACAGCCTTTTAAAGTAAATAAATCCTTGAAAATGTAATAGCCTCCAATGCGACTATATTCTCCGATAAAGCATTAAATGAAACACGCCATTCCCAGTACAAATAATTGCCTTTGTTTTCATCACTTTGTCTGGCGCATCGCAGGAGGCTGTAGAACAGTGTGAGTTTTTCTGATCTATAATCAGACAGTTCATAAAAATCCTAATGGAAATGAAGATTTTGCTATTTGGAGTGGTCAAATTTCCATTTTCAAACACATCACATTTTAAAACCCAGGTTGGCATTTTGGTTTGCTGAGAGTTTTAGGATAATAGCAAATTACACAGAAAATCTACCAATTCTTTGTCAAGTGAACTATGCAAAAAGGAACCATTAGTTCATAGTTCATCTGTGAGATGGGAAGACATCCTGAATAATAATTTTTAGAGACTACGAAGGGCATTTATTCGCAAATAACGCTCACATCTACAGAATTAAAACTGCCCCTGCTGTCTATAAAACCACTGTGCTCGGATTGCACTAAAGGTATGTTTAAATAAATTTATTTTCCTCACTAAAAGGACAGGGGAACCTAAGCATCCTATATAAGGCTGGCTCCCACCACACAACACCGTGGACTGAGAAGACCAAGGTGGCTCAGCATCCCATCACGGTCCCGTCCTGCTTCCATCCCTTCGTCCCATGAACATCGTAAGTGAGCTGTTAGCTATTATTCTCAAAACACAGCTTTCCTTTCACGTTTACCTACTGTTCTGTTTTGCTAGGACTCTGTTTTTTCCTTCTGAGATTAAAAAAAAACACAAATAAATAAAAAACACCACTCAAAGAACACAGAGAGTGCTCTTTTATTCTCTGCAAAAGTTAAACTCTGTAGCATGGAAGAGACTCCCAAATCAGAGCTCTGGGCCCTGTTATTTAGAAACTAAAAACTCCACCTAGAGCAGACTATGAAGAAAAGGTATAAAACACTGGTTAACTAAACTAATCTACTTTTCTTCCTCCCACACAACAGCGGTGCCCCGAGGCATAACCCGTACAGAAAATTGTCTGCAACTCATGCTTTGAAGCAAGCATGGAAAAGGAATCCCGCTGGGAATTCACTGCATTTGTTACAGCGCTGGGAGACACAGTCATCTGTAAATACATTTATTTTGGCTTTGGGGATCTCAGACGATCTTAAATGTGATGTTTGCAATAAGCCTGGGCTAAGTGTATTCCTGGAGCACGGAGACTGGGAACGCAAGTAATGCTTTCCTGCAAGTTTGTTGTAAAAGATAAAAATGCATTCAGTATCTTCAGTTTATGGCCAATAACAAACTAGCAACCGCACAAGGAATTTGAAGTTTTTTTCTGGTTTTCTTTTTTTGTTGTTGTTGTTTTTCTTTTTTCTTTCAATTATGAGGAAAACTCACGATCCTTGGTGATAATTTCATCACAGATCTCATCTAGCACAGCAGATTTCCACAGAGTGACTGCAACATGGACCAGCCCTGACCCGCGGCACCTGGCATCCTTGGACCACAAGGATGCTGCGACGGCAGTTCCAGGGGACACACACACACAAGACACCCATCGACAGAGGCCAAGTGAAACACCTATTTAATCAGTGCACCACCACTCTCAGAACTTACAAACACAGAAGTGTAAACCCGATGTATTAATACAGACACCAAAGCAGAAATGAGTAGGGTTTTTTCCTGGCCCCTTTCCCCTCAGGCTGTGCAGTTCACAATATTCCTTAATGGTTAAAAACAGACACCAAGGCTCCCAGCCTTGTTACCGAGTTTGTGGTGCAGGTGAGGTTCCAAATATTAATTTTGGAGGCAAGACCTTTCTCAATTCTTAACTAAAAATACATAGCCTAACTACAGAGACCTTTCCCCCTGCACTCTGGCCTGCATGGAAAAAGGCAAATACCTTGCTCTGACAGCAGGTATTTTATTCCACCCTAATAAAGAAGCATCTTTTCTGAGATTAACTGCTTGATCTTGGAAGACAAAAAGCATTTCCCTGGAGAATCTGAGCTTTCCCTTAGCTTCAGTGTCACCCAATGGACTCAGAGAGTCCCAGCCATCAGCAGAACTTGGCAACTTCACCTTAAGAGACAACCTGAGAGGCCCTGAAGGAGCATCCAATGAGTCTAATTATAAAAGATAAAAAAATCCAGAACGTCGCTGGGTTAAAAGGAGGCATCAGCTCAGTTTGGGACTAACATGCTTTGTAAAACAGAACACATGAGGTTTTCTAAAGCCCATTTTGCCACTAAAAGAGTTACAGAGAATCTCAGGCTATACCAAAACATTTTCAGGGATCCTCACCCTTGTCCTCAGTGTAATGTTTCAGCTACAATTCTGAAGAAACAGGCACATCACAGCATTTTTCCCGGACAGCACAGTCCCTAAACCCAGCTCACACGCCAGCCCCGTCCAGGCCTTGGTGGCCTTTGGGTGTTGTACAAGCAGCAGAAAGCAAGCCCAAACAGAAACAAAACCAACACAATTTCTTTCCATCAACACTGAGCAAAACACCAGCTGTCAGCAGCTTCAGTAATTGGCAAAAAACACATCTTAACAAAAAATTTATATTTTAAATATGTTTCTTGATTGTTGCTTTTAAGGAAACTTCAAATAATTTGCAAGTATCCCATGAAAAAAAAACCACCTCCTTTCTTCAACATCCACTCTCCAAGAGCTTACCTCAACACTTTCATCTCCAGGACTCCACCAGAAGACATTACTTTACATTTCTGAGCGCTGCTTTGCTCCAGCCCCACCAGCTTACGAAGGAAAACATCCAGCAACCTCCTCCCCATGATGATCCTTCTTCTTCTGCTCCTACCCAGGTAGCCACACCAAGCCAAGAAGGAGCTGATTACTATTACCACCAGCTGTGGAAATACATGGGCAACGTTGGTGGGGTTCATCCCACCAAAACCCCAGCAGCTGCCTCCAAGAGGAGTCTGATGAGGTTGCCTGCAAACCAGCCTGGTAGGAAAGAGTCTCTGGGAAAATAAAGGATGTAAAAGCCCTTAAAAGCCTCCCAAACTGTGACCCACTTCAGGAATCCCAAAGAAATCAATACAGCTTTGAGCATAAAAGCTAAATGCTCAACTGTTGATGAGTGGATTTAAAAAAAAACTCCAGTCTTGCACCTCCTTCAAGTTTTTGAACCAACATGATTTTGCACACTCTAGATAATTTAAATAAATGTTTGAAATTCTGATCTTCTTTTTTTTGTTTGTTTTCTATGGCCAATGCCTAAAAAGTGGAAGTTTCAGGACACTTCTGTTACTCCAATCAAAAAGAAGGGACACTACCTGTTTAAACACCCTCTGAACCTCTCTGAAATAGGACCATTGATGACTGCGTTATCCAGGACAGCCCTACACTTAGCTCAGGTGCCTGAAAGAAGACTTGGCACCATCCATTCCAGGTCGTATTTCTCCTTTAGCTGCCATATTTCCTCTATGTTTCTTGTTTCCCAGAAGAAAACACCACTCTGCTGATTACAGGAAGATATGTCCAGTGGCTTTATCTATGATGGGACATAACAAGGATCATGGCAAGGACATATCTCCAGACCACCACCTCAGATCACCACCAGTCTGAGCCAACAGATCAACCTGGGACCCTTTGGTAGAGCAACCACTTCCCATCTGAACTTCATTATTTTACCTTGTTCTGTGAGAAAACTGCCTCATTTTTCCAGCAAGGCAAAAATATTCCTTGGAAGTTCAGCTGGTGTTTTCCATCCAGAGCTTGGGATAGTTAATCCATCCCATCTCTGAGTTTTCTTCAGGATCTGGGCGCTGGATTTCCCACCCCACCCCACCCAGAAATGGGCTCAGGTCACTTAATTCCTCATTGTAAAAATCAAGTCTCTCTCTGCATTTTTGCCAGCAGAGCCTTCTCATTTATCCCCTGTATTAAAGATTCAGCTGCCATGCATTAAATGAACCCTTTTCACTGGCAGGTGTTTGCCGGTTCTTAGACTTTAAATGGTACCATTACTATCATTTATAAGGATAACATCACAATTAAGAACATATGAATAATTTAGAAATGAGCAAGTAGCATTTAGTTACACACTCCACCTGCTGAAGAGGCTTTAAAATGCAGGGTCTTTATTTTATTGCAAAACACTGTCTTGTCTTGGTAAAAGGGATGAAAAGTTACTAATTTCAGGCTTTAGTCCAAACCCTTTAATCTAACAAATAAGTGCCTTCAGTGAGTACCTCGTTATCTCCTAAAGCCTCTGTGGGGCTGTTCACAGTCTTTGTCTCATCCCCAGATCCGTACCTGATCCTAGGTGGGCCAGAGGAGACAAAGGGGATGCCACCCGAGGAAATCATGACTTAATGGGGCTTTTCTTCTTAAATCCTAACTTGTACTGTGGGCAAATATGATGGAAGGCGCTCGTTTCATCGCAATAAATAATGGTATATAATTAAAATTCCATTCCATTGTTGAGAACAGTGTGATAAACTGTTTGCGAATTGGTAATTCTATTTATTAAAAACAGGGGCATTAATTTTGACACGTTGAATTATAACGCAGACAAACAGATCTTGTGTTTTAATTAAATGCTTCTATTTGATGAGGTGGGGTGTTTTTTTAATATATATACACTAAGGTTTAATACCAGATTCTGCAATTCACATGTTGGGTGATGGGGTAGGAGTCCCACAGGATGGTTGGGGATCTGTGAGCAGAACCATCCTCGGTACCTGAGGGGCTCTGAGCAGAGCTGGGTCCCCCCCTCCAGGGCAGACAGTCCAGGACTGACCTCCTTTTCCCACTGCCTTCACCTGCTTCTCCTTCTTTTCCTGTGCTTTAATGATGTTTCCAGGCTGCCACGACATTTCTTATTTTCTAATGCTGAAGCGGAGCTGAATATTTAAAAAAAAAATAACAACCATACTGCTTTGAGGTTTCTTTCACATTAAGCTACATTTAATATTCATTTCACATTTTTTTTCTATTAATTAAAAGTAAACCGTGTATTGTATGGTACATTATCCCTCTAACAGCCCCATGTGGAGATCATGAAGTGGAAGACTAATGGTGTAGACTTTAGCATTTAGTTTTAACCAGAATAATTTACATATCTGTGAGAAGAGTCCGAGGCATGTGTAAATAAGCAGAACTCTAAGATATCAAGACCCTTGCTTAGTTTACTATGGACTGGAGAGCCATGGGCTGTGTATTTATTCCATCAGTCAGCTAATTTAATGAGACTTTATACAGCATCTATTTCTGCAGAAGACACAAAACTTATTATTAAGGAGAGGCATGTGGCAGTAAGAAAAATGTGTTTGTTTGCTTTTTTATTCTATTACCCCCAAGTAGCAAAGGTGATTCTATTCACTGTTCATTAAAGTTTACCTTTATAATTTATCAAAGGAGACCGATATCAACAGCTTTATGCTGAGATTTCAAAATTCGAGACTGATTAAAATTTAATGTAAAAGGCCACAGATTTGGGGTGGGTTTTCAAGAAAAATAGCTTCCCAACTTGAGAGTATAGACTCCATTAATGTGCATCTCTATTAGAAAGCACTATAAAACACATTAAAAGCATGGCCTGAGCACTGAAATGGCATTTTCTCTTCAAAAATCTGCATGGGTCTTTTAGCATAAGTTTCAAGAAAGGACACTTCCATAAGAAGGGTGGGAGAGCAGCAGCTTTTTTTCCCACTTTTTTTTTTTCCACTTCTATTGTGGGGAAAAAATATAATAAAAAATCTGATACAGGTATTTCAAAGGTAGACACTGCAGGGGTTTTATCTTCGAACAGTGTTTTCCTTTCCAATTTGCTTACTGGTTTAGTCTTTAAAATGTTGCAAAAATGGAAGCAAAAGGGATTCCATTCAACAGATACGACTGAAATTGCTCCATTTCTCCTTTAAGTTTGGTCCGTGAGTTGAGAAATCAGTCTTCTCCTACTTCTTCCACCAGCTGGAGTCACACCAGCATCACTACTGCATTTGCCATGCAAACTGCTCTCCAGCTTTCACCTGGAAGGGCTGTAACAAAGCCCATCACAGATCATTTAGAACAGGGGTTTGGGCTGTTGTTATTCCTGGTTAAGACCAACAAAATATGCACAACTACGGACAGGGATTAGAACAATACAAAGGCTTTTTCTGAATTGCTTTCCTTTCACTTTTTTTTTTTTTTTTCTTCTTACTGATAGAGTATTTTTGGAAAATTAATAAAAACAAGTTTAAAACCAGAGGAAATCAAGAGGGGAAAAGAGCTGCATTTTAGTAACTGAAAATGCATGAAATATAGGAGAACATTGTGAATACAAATTTCAGAAAATCTGAAGATGTACAGTCCCCCAAGAACATAAAAGCAATATGTGTTTTACGAGAAAACCAGAGAAAGAGAAGTCCATTTGCAGTCAAGTCACAAATTCTCTTTTCCAAATCTTGCTGGTCACTGTGTAGCTCACACTCTCCTCCCCTGGCATCGCTTCTCAGCAGGCAGTGAACACCTAATGCTCTGGAATTCTCTATGATCCACTCCATGGTTAGCAGTGGAAGGGACCTTAAAGGAGAGGCATGTGGCAGGCCTCCCAGTGCCACCCCCTGCCCTGGGCAGGGACACCT
>BJBW01004173.1:173430-192690 GCA_004320125.1 Scolopax mira
TTCCCCCTCCTCCTAGGGCTCCCCTCCCTCATCCAGAGTCCCTCCCCAGCTTTCGTGGAGCCCCCCTCCTTTAGGGACTGGAAGGGGCTTGAAGGTCTCTGCAGAGCCTTCTCTTCTCCAGGCTGAACCCCCCCAACAATCTCAGCCCCCCCTCCCAGCATAGGGGCTACAGCCCTCCCAGCATCTCCGTGGCCTCTCTGACCCCACTCCAACAGGTCCATGTCCTTCTGATGTTGGTGGCCCCAACATCTGCTCTTGAGAACAGGCAGAACTCATCACACCATCACAGAGGTATTTTGATTCCATGAGTGAGTGCTGTGAGAGATGCTCCTGGCAGCCAGGTGCCAGCAACCAGGTTCAACAACTCACCTCAAAATGTTCAACGATGATGCTAACAACTCAGAAGAAACGTTTCATAGAAACATAGAATGGTTTGGTTGGAAAGGACTTTAAAGTCCTTTAAAGTCCAGTTCCACCCCCTGCCCTGGGAAGGGACACCTCCCACTAGACCAGGTCGCTCAAAGTTTTCATGAGAAACCTGCCCCTCTCTTAAATCCTGGCAAGACTTTCATCAGGCTGACTTTGCATACCAACGCCTTCCACAAACAACTCACACAGATTTGTCAAAAAGCACCTTTTCTGAAGGTTTGAGGACCGTTTTTACATCTCGTTATTCTCATTTTGCTCTTGTACACAGAGGAAAGGGAACAGAGGTTCCAAGTCTGTCTCTGCTATGTGATTAGTCCCATGAATCTCATTAGAATAATAAAAATATGGCCTACTTATGGCTTCAATTAAATGTTTCCTAAGTGAGAAATAATTAAGGATTGCAGAATCTGGTCTATGACTAAACTAAAAAAGCAAATCCCAGACTCTTTGTTGACACAAGAACTTTATCGATTCGAAGAGGAGCACGTGAGTGCAGCTGGGCGAGGGGCTCCAGCCTGGCCTCCCCCAGTAGAACAGGGTATGCCGGGGTCCCATCAACTATTGCATCTCCTCTATCTCCCTAAATTTAACCAAAGGACATGCTTTTTTTCATAGCCGCTACGGTGATAGACTTTAAATCGACTCTATCAGATCCTAAAAAAATCCTCACAGAGAAAAGTAGGTGTAGCAGAACGTTTACTACAGCTTTATTATAGTTACACTTGGTCAATGGGCCGCTTTGTACGCAACAGTAAATTCCTGGCAGACTAAGAGTTTATGATCCAAATAAGATGGAATACATAAATAAATAGATAAAACCCTAGACTAGATGAAATCATTTGTTTAAAGAGGAAAGAACATTCAGATGTGAAGGAAGTAAAGAAGTAATTGAAAAATATTAAGCACTGAGTAGTTTTAACTTCTAGCAGTTTGAATGAGAAGCATAGTGTAAGATTTGTGGTTGGCTTCCAGTATTTTTTGCTGGGATTTTGCTTTTTGGAAATAGCAGGAAAGTGGAATACCGGACCCTGCCTCTCAGTGTATTCGCCAAAGCTTTCTGAGGGTGCTTTTTTCAGTTTCAGATTTTTAAGCAATTAGTTCGCAGATGTCACTAACTAAATGGCATTCATTCCTTAAGCAGGAACCATACCTGTTAACCATCTCAGCCCATTCGGGCTTTAAAGCCGAGCTTGATGTGCACAGCATGCTCAAAAACTGTACTCACAGTTCAAATGAGCTGGATTACAGACCATGACCACTGAGACCCTCACATGACAAAGCCTTTGTGTAATTAATATGCAGGGTAAAATGCTCCCCGGACGGCTGCTAAAGCGATTTAAATCATGCACATAAAAAATGTAATCACAAATTTAGCATGGTGGACATTGTAGTCACACTGTGCTTGATTGCATAGAAGGTTCCAAGTGTGTTTTAAATGTCCTTTAAGATTGAGATTAGGACTTGTACTTACAAGATGCATATTAATCTAAAACTCAACATTTTTCAGTGTGGGATCACAGTAGGAGAACATTATGGGCAATAGAGGTTCATTCTAATCCCAGTAGGTAATTACACTTTGAAATAATATTCTTTAATTAAATCTTGTTTGCAGTTGATTGATTTAAACACTAAATCTAAAAACCTAAATTTGAGTTTTTATCAATTTTTGATGCTTATTGCACAGAACTTGGGCTTTAATTGATGTTTCTGAAGTTTTTAAAGCTCTTGTCCACCGTATCCTGGCTGAATTTATTGTAATTACCAACATCATTCTTCTGCACTGTAGACAACTTTCACAAGAGGCACGATAATTTTAAGTACTTTTAAACTGTAAAATGCATGCTACATGTTTGCTATGTAAGAAGGCCAATGTTTTGCTGGGGTTCTTTCATAAAGTTTCCTGTTTAGGCCACAGAAGCTTTGGAGAAAGGACTCTGCTTTCTGGACATTTGTTGTATGTAAAGATGCACCAAGGACATGCAGGTAGCAATATCTGTGCACCATGCACATGAGGTCTACCCACCTACATCACAGGTTTGTTCTCAGCCCTGAACCCTTTTTGGTGCTCCAGCACATCCCTCACTTGGTGCTCGAGGAGAGGATGGGGGTTCCTGCCACCAGGTTTGAAACTGGAGGTGGTCCAAAGATAATTTATGTATTCAGAGATTTTCCCTCAGTGATTTGGCATTTGGGAAAGACGCCGATGCCCTATTCAGGTGGGCGTTTACTTGCCTGAGTGCTTACAACACACTGGGATTTTTGTGTGTTCTAATGTCCATCAAAACAGTGTGCTGTTGTGTGTGATACATCTAATTAACACAACAATTTTAAAGTATAAGGCTACCAGGCCAAGCTTTTGCTGCAGTCATAGTAAATGCATCTAAAGGCTGGCTAAAACAATAGACAATTGGTTACTACTTAACAAGAAACAGTAACTCCCCTGTGCTTCCCCTGCCCAGTGCTTTCAATGTTCCACCACTGGTTTTGGGGCATCTCTGCAAGCCCCATGCAGAAACGTAATCCCAGAACTATCTCATTTAAGCTTTAACCATTAAGGCTTTGATGGCCATTAAGAAGTAATGTGATTAAATAATTTAATCAGAGAGCAGCTCACGCGCGGGGAGGCAGGCGGCAGTGCCTGGACTTCACACCGCTGCAGCAGCTTCCCCCCACCTTGCCTGGGGAAGGTGATGGGCAAAGCCAAACTGTTGGCCACCTCTCAGCCCACGCCAAGGACCTTAATTTCACTTCGGGATGTTTCATAACCCCAAGAGCATCTGTGATGAGCTGGGACATCTTCCCAGGCTGTGACAGGGTTCTTGACGTGGTGGAGAAAGGAGCACAGGAAAGATGGAGAGCATCAGCCTTCAACTCTTTCCCACCATGGGTTTCACTGCTCAAACTGGCCTGCACTCCAGCAGCAGGAGGACAGGAACCAGCCCCCCCAGGGCATGGACCACACAGTGGGAGTGAAGAAAGAGAAGATACAGAGTGGGGGATGCGGTACTGTAACACGGGGGAGGCAGAGGACCATGTTTGTGCCCGTTATCGTGGCAAATTACACACATGAAACTTTAAATATGCCTCTACAGGGCTGACCTTTTCCAGCGCATGAGACTCCACATCTAAAACTTCAGGAAAAAGTCAGCTGTGCTGAGAAACGAACTTTAAAAACATACTGTTCTGCCACAGCCTTCCTTCCAGTCCCACCCGGGCAAGGAGAAATGGGCTTGAATTCAAATTTCACTCTGCTACATTATGATATCATGTACATGTCTTACAGTAAATTAAATTCATGATACTATATATTTAATAACAGAAAATTCACATCTTGCTGCAGATGCATTTGTCATATCTGGAAAAAAACCAACAAACTACTGTATGGAATGTTTTATTAAGATGACTTCACTGTTGTGAGAAATGATTAAGTCACTATAAGAGCAAAGTAAGACCACAGGACCTCATTCATTGTAACACTAATATTAATCACACAAATAATATAAGTGTCTTACAGTAATCCACATTCCCTTAAAATATACATTATACATCCTGGGGGCAAACCGTAACATGACTGACTTGGAATAAATCCCTCAAGCCATAGTGGCCAGAAGAAAACCATTTATATTCTGACAGATTAATGCATATTTTGTTATGCGTAACAAATGAAAATATTTACAACACTATCAGAGAGAGCTAAAGAAAAATTAAGTCTCACTAATCAATACATTTCAAGCATGGATTTAAATTCTTTCCAAACCTTACAATGTCCTCAAAAAATTAGCATAAAATAAACAAGCATTTTTCTATCAGTTGCTATGTGGTTACTCATTGTCATTATGTTTTATCTTAAATTTTTTATGTAAATTAAATACTTCTGATGGCATAAGGTGAAAAAAAATAAAGAAACTTCAGGTGCTTGATGAATTTGCTAGCAATGAAAGGATTCAAAAAATGAGTTAATTCTCTCTACATAATACTCTTTGCTGTCATTACAATAATAAGGGAAAACAAAAACACACAAAAGAAGGGAAAAAAAATAAATATCTGTAAATGGCACCCTCAAAGGGACTCTGTACAAGAGGAGAAATCTGCCTGTGAGGTGACAGCAGAAGGTCTCTTGTGGCCTTGGACTGCAGCAGAGGTTGGTGGGTGGGAACCGGGCACCGCAGTCCCCAGTCTCAACATCACCCACCCCTGTGGGAGGGCAATGTTTGCTAAAGCCTCTCACTATTTCTAAACACAGATCAAAAGAAAAAAAAAAAAAAAAAAAAAAAAAGAAAAAAGTTGTTATTTTGAACAAAACAACAAGTTCCTCACGAAGGTCAGTTGGCAATTAATCAGTAAAACAGTCAATGTAGTTGCTAAAATATATTGAGAATTGTAAGTTATTTTTACCTGGTTCTTCACCTTTTGCACCCACAAAAAGATCAGATTCCTATGCACAAGCAACATGAGCTGTTCTTGATGTGGGTTATTCTTGCTTGGCCCATAGAGATCCTCCTCACACCAGATCGTCTGCTCACACCGATGGGTGTCCCAAACACATCGCTTTGGGTGGTATTCTGCCAGTGAGGAGATGTCCACCCATCTCCAGCTCCTGGGGCTGTTGGGAGCTGCTGCTTTGGGATAGGCATTGCTTGGGCGAGACCCATCACCACCTTCATCCCTCAGTGATGCAAGTTCAGCCCAGAAATGAGAGGATCACACCTTTTCTCAACAGAAAAATCAAGGACACACCAACTGCAAAGTCAAACACCGTTCCTTCTCTAACCAGGGAGATTCTCCAACATCTGAAAGGAAAGCCCTAAGCAGGGTTTTGTAAGAGTTTATAAACTCTTCTCTAAAGAGTTCTGATGCTCTTTGTTTTGTTTTTTTTTTTTTTTTTTTGGGGGGGGGGGGGCGGGGGGGAGAGTTAATAATGTCTTCTCTCCTGACCAGGTGCCTCCTGGGCTGGAATCCAGCTTTTCACCCTTTGTTCAGTTAATATCTCTTACGTAGCCTTGCTGTAAACTCTGCTCTTTACATAAGGACTACTACTCCCTGTATCAAAGAGAAGAAAACATTACCACTCCTTACATGACTGAAAATTGACTGTCCTTCTACTTAACCTATTCATCCCCATCTCCTCCTCCTATTATTTCCAAGCAATTTTGCAAGATGACTATTATGCAAATGCTACAATAAAAATCTTATTTTCTGCTTCCCTTTCAGAGCCCAGTTCTATTTACCTCCATTCCCTCTCTCTGATGGACTTCTCAGACAAAAAGGAGAGAATAAATGTGTTCGTTATTGACTCGAGGCTGAGGGAACTCAGCATGAGGTCAACTGCTGCGACAGAGATTTACAGAATCCCTTCCCACCCCATTTCCCCGTCGCGGTGCCAGCGTGGCTCCCAGTGCTCCACTACTTAGGGCACACTCAGCTTCCTTAACAAGTTCTACCATTCTCCTTGGGACTCCCAAATTGTTGTTTCTTGCTGTCCTCTGCCACACGAGCTCTCCTAACCCTTGCGCAAAATAAAACTGGGGCAAAACTCAAGCTTTCTCCCTTTTAACTGGAGCTACCGCCCAGGAGCGGTGCACCACGTGAAGGGTATTGCCCCTGGGGCACTGCGAGGCAGTTTCAATTGTTTTGCATGAAACTTTTGAGAATCTTTTCATTGATATCCGACACGCAATTCTATTCAGAAATATCCACTGCTCAAGAACATCCTCACATGCTGCAGCTGTCGCTTTGTCTATGGAAAAGGCAAAAATATCAGACTGAACCCTCCAAGTTCTACCTGTACTCCAGCCAAATGATAATTACAACGAATTACTATATTTTAGGATGCATTAATTAGTATAAATCAATGCACTAGCTGGTTCTAAAATGACGTTTATTTAAACTTCTATCAAGAATAAAGGATATTTTTCCTCTAGCTCATGGTTTTGGAGCATTCAGAGCAGCACAAGCCAAGTCCACACTGAGGGTGAAGCAGGACCAGACCCTTCTCCCCGTCCCCCGGGGGGCTCAGAGGGACTCGTTTCATTTCACCCACCAACTCCTCTCACCTGCACTGGATTTTGCATTACAATTAAAAAAAAAACCCAAGGAACAAGCAGTGGAAGGGACCCCTGGAAGGATTTGTGTTGTTCTGCCTGTAAACAGCACAGGTAGCAGCAAGCACTGGTAAATTTGTTGAGAGACTGAGATCTATAAACATGAGAGACACAAAGGATCTGCAAAAATTTGAGAACAAAGGCTGTAAAGATTTTTTTTTTTTGTCCTACAAACGTGGCATGACTATGTTCCTTTAAAAAAGATTTTTAAATTGTCCAAACTTGCAACTGCCCTAAGTCTTCTGCTCCTGGAAGATTAAATGCAGCAGCAGATGACAAACTGGGCAGAACTCTTTAAAAAATGCACAGGATTTATAATTTCCAAAATGGCCTGGCCCTTCCCCTGAAATTGGCCACAGGCTGAAGGGGGAGGGGGGAGGAGAGAGAGGTTGCCTGATGCCACAAACACCCCAGGGGCAAGCTGTGTGACTGGCCAATGTGAGACCTCAAAACCACAGTTTATACAAGATAAACCGATGCAGCTTTGAACAGCAGAGAGGTTCTGTTCCTTCATATATTTAGGATACGGAAAAACCAAACCCATCGTACTCACCAAGTGTATAATATCTCAAGGCAAGTTATCAGTGACAGCAGCTCCATCAATGACTCCCTTCTCTTCATCAGGAGCTCAGAAATTCCCATCTCCTGCGGAGCCAAAGCCTGGTAGAACTATGGAGTGCAGCATCAGCTGCTCTCTGGACATCTGAACCCCAAAAGCAAAGCTTCTGGAAGAGGGAGTGGGAAGGTACAGACGGCAAAACATCTTCACCAGCATCTTCTCATCCATAAAGCAAGCTATGACACCTTCTTTAAAACATTTTAACAGGCAAGCAGTTGAGGTTGGGCCTGCAGTGAAGCCCAAGTTAGATGCTGTATGAAACACACACACACCCCAAAACTCCTCCAGCAAAGCCAGTTCCTTACCAGAGCTGTAAATTGAGGTTTTCTGGGCAGCATGATATCGAGCAGTGGTTCTACTTCAAAATTATATTTTTTCCCCTAGAGTTTGAGATTTTTTTGTGGTTTTGGTTGTTGGTTGGGTTTTTTTGCAACTTGGAGCTGATGGTTCCCACATAAAGAATTTAAGACCATTACTAGTAAAATTGCTCTTTTTCCTTTACATTTTCACGTCTCCATTTTCCTTTCTCCCCCTCAGGAGCAGCTTATAGACTTCCCTCAGACCCATGAATATGGATCTTGAAGACCTCTGAAGCAGAGGAAGGAGCACAGGGGCGGGAATCCTGATTCCCCTTTCTCCAAGCCTCTCTTCCTCAAGCCTCCATCTGTGAAATGGGTCTAACAGTATCTGCCCATTTCCAAGCCCCGTTGAGTAGCTAGCACGTTGGATGTCTGTGGCTCTCCAGCACTGATCACCCTCCAAAAAGCTATGTCCTCCTCTGGGGTCCCTCAGCCCAGCACCCAAGAGGTTAAGTGGAAGCAGAGATTTACAGTAGCCTTGGATGACATCAAACCAGGGTCTCAAAAGAAAGGACTGGGGCAGGCAGGGAAGGCCAACCACTGCGTTTTCAATTAGGCTATGTTTTAGGGATACAAAATTGCATATTCCTTTTCTACGCGTTCCCTGCACTTACAGAGCAACCCATTATTAAGCTATTAATCACCTCTCTCAATTAATTGTTCTAAAATGACCCAGGCTTTAGTAGTTGTGTTGCAATTGAAAAGCTCACTTATTTTTGGAAAGGTAAAGTTACAGGCAGTAGTAATTTGAGACAGACGAGCTATTAGCCACTGTTTAGAATCTCAATTACTCTAAAGGAGGATAATTACAAATAAAACAAACTTGTGATCCCACATCAGTAAGAACGGTTCTTTCCTGCTTTATGGAATATACAAGCAGTTTTTCATCCACTGGATTTAATTTCCACATGAAAAATTGACCTTAACAGTATGAAGTATGGCTACAAGTAAAAACTGTGTTTTCATTGAAGAGAATAAATGCATTTCCTGAACGCTGGCTGTTAAAGCTAATTGATTTATTGGCTCTCTATATAGTGTACTATTGTCTTTGCACTCATGGGACAAGGAAGCTCTTGAGAACAGAACTAAATTCTGCCACAGCAGCATGACAGCTCAAGAGGGCTTTTTTTTTTTTTTTTAATATAATGTGCAAGTTTCTCAGAGCTGAAAGAAACCTTTCCAGGATTGGCGGAAACTACCTGCATTGGTAGCTTACTGGATATTTTGGGGTTTACAATATTATTCTTTTGATACTATTCAATATGATTTATTATTATTTAAATACTATTATTATTATTATTTTAACAATATTATTGGGAAGTTATCAGCACTGGTGGTAGGTTACTTTCCTTTAATCAGGTTGCTTTCACTGTAAAACATTTGCGCTCAAGTAAATGTAAAATACTACTTAGAAGAGAAATAGGAAATTACCTATTTTATTTTTTTTACTTTAAGGACAGAAGTCAAAAAGGCAGTAGAAAATAAAGGCTATGCAAAAATATTTCTCCCTGATAATGAAAACAATTTTAAAATTCATGAAATAGCCAAATATTTGTTATGATCTCTTGCTTTTAGGTTTTATGTAAATTAGTGCCTATAAGATGAAAGGAAGTGCTTGGTAGCAGGTGGAAGCAAACTCACATAATCATACCAATAAAAAAGCCCTGAGGAAAAACAAAATAAAATGAAAAATCAATACAGGATGTTGTTCTCCAGATATACTATTAAAACGTAGTATTCCAGAGCTGCACTATTGTCCTCAGTGACGGATGATCCTTTAAGATAAGCTGAGGGACAAATTCTCCCCTCTCATATGTGTAAAAATCCAATGGAGCCTGGAGGAAGCTGCACGCACAGGAGAGCACAGCCGGAATATGACGATGTGCTCTGCAAAGAAAGGTGCCAAAACGGGCAGGAATTAAAGCTGAAATTTCTCAAGGAAAGCTTCCCTGTGACACTGGATTTTACAGAGTCAATTAAAGCCACCCAAAAGTTTTCCAAGGTTCCCTAACTACTGCAAAAGTGAAACCCAGAACATAAATCTGGCAAGAAATATGATTATAGTAAATGTTTCTGCAAGAATTCTCTAATTCCAGTAATTAGTAGTTTGGCAACAAATTATATTTTTCTCTTCTTCCTGTTTTTTTTTTTCCTGAGAAATTAAATGTAGGAATTATGTATAAATTCAGTACAAATTCCATGGATTAACAAGGAAAATCTTTGAGGCAATCAATAAATGCTTTTCCCAGGGGAACGCAGCCTGGTTTTCCTCAGAGCCAGGGGAGAAGCCACCTCCTCTATGTGTGGGTTTGGCCACCGGGAGTAGAGAACCAGGGGGTTTGAGGAACCACAGTCAATCCCACCTGAGATCTACAGCCTGAGAGAAGCACCCTGTAAAAACAAAAAGCCATGAAGGGAAGAGACTGTCTTTCAGTTTGATCATTGTTTTGTTCAAAAGAAGCAAAATACTCTGGGGAAAAAAAAAAAAAAATTCTGCTCAATTATTGGAGGGGAGACTGAAGGTCATAACCAACTCCTTTTTTTAATACACAAAATAAATGTGAACACATTTATCACCTCTTCCTCTGACCAAATAATTAAAAAACCAAAAAGAGCACTCGGGACAGTCTAGCAATTGAGATACCTACTGCTTTCTTGAGGCCGACTATGAAAAAGGCAAGTGCACTTGAAAAAGTGGTTTCCTCCAACTGGAGAGACAGAACGGCTACTGCCATCCATGGCAGGTGAAGGAGGAGAGGTTCAGAGAAGAAAATGAGTCTGAATGAGTAATATTTATAGGCAAGAAAGAAGAAACTTTGGCAAAAGGGGTAGAAAATTACAACTATAATCAAAACAGCAAATATAGACTGGTCATTCAGGAATTAAAATCTTAGGCATTTAAAAATTAGAACGGAAAAGAACAGGCTATTTCTATCAGAAGGGACCTACAGTGATCATCTAGTCCAACTGCCACGTACACACAGAAAAATGTAGTATTCTTTTAGAGCATGAACAACTTCAAATAGCTTTCTTCTGACAGAGCAAGGATTGTGACAGCAATTTAGCAAAAAAGCTAATTTTTTGTCTCTTTCAGAGTTTTAGTATATGAGATTGTGAAACTGGCATACCCAAAGTCTGCTTGGCTTGGTTTCTTCAGCATCTCAAGAGCCATTCACATCGGTATTTTCTTGGGCCATTTCACTGTATTTATAGAGAAGGTATTGACCATTCTTGAGGCTTTCTTCAGTCTGTGCCCAGAGGGTCACAACCACCTCTGGGCCGTGAGAGTCACCAGCAAGTGACCCAGAATAATTTATGCAACTTTTTCCAGCTCATCCCCTCTTTCAGCACCACTGGTTCTTGTGGATAGACAAAATTCTCCTCCTTATGCTCATTTTATGGATGAGCCCCACCAGGGCATTCAAGACCAACCCCTCCCTCATCTGAACCAGGCAGAGATGGCTATGGATGAAGAATCTCCAAATTCTGCATGACACTCCTTTGTGATTTGGAGCCCATAAAGCAGTATTTCTCTAACACTAAGTCCAAGTGTGATCAACCTGGGGTCTTTCATGAGCTGTACAGGCATTTCTCGAAAGCTAAATCCAAGCATGGCCAACTCGGGTGCTGGTGTTGGGGCTGGAAGACCCTTTTTGACCACCAGTCCAGCCCCCAACAGGAGCACCTCAGCTCTGATCCGCCCAGTGTGGCTCAGCCACGATGACAAATTGCCAGAGGAGTTGTGCCGGGAGAGGCGAGCAAATTAGGAAATGAATAATTAAACTAAAAGAAATAGGTGAGGAGATTCCGAGGGAAGGAAGGAAAAAAAAAAAAATCATAAAAAAGCCAGATTTAGAAGGAACTGGGGGGGCAAGTTGTCCAGCCGATGCAGGGGAGTGGGAGAGGTGGAGGCAGCGGCGGGGGCAATTCTGCAAAAACCAGTACCACTATTTGCATTAGCTTTTGTTATAGCAACACTGGTAGGGGTAGGGAGGATTTCCCCTACTAACCACGACTTCTTTTAACTCCTAATTCTTTAAACCATCAACATTTAATCAAACCCAATTTTTAAAACCCTGATTCTTATCACAGCCAGCACTTATAATCCTTTTTTCCAGACTAGATGTTTTCAAATCATGTTACATCTTTCATCTGCCTTGTGATTAATTTCAAGGTCTTTACTGAATCAAATGAGATATTTTTTTTTTAAATCTCTCTGTTTCAGTTTTTCGAGCTTTCAGTCAATTCGGCTGGTTCAGAGCAGCTATCAAAATTACACCAGCATTTTGCGTTCAGTCACTTCAGTGACTCGCAGTTTTAGGAGGATACCATAATGGCAACTACCTTATCATTTTAATGCATGCAATAATTTAAATTATAACAGCTGCAAAAGTCAGGCTATTTTGTTTTATGGATTATCAACAGCCTTATGACCTTGAAAATAGTTGAGTTGACTCACTGATTTTTACAATTTAACAAAATAGCACATATAGCATAATTTTATCAACTTTGACTAATCTGGTGAAAGTGCAGTGCTCTAAAAATAGATAAATGTCCATTCCAGACCCACTTCGTAGCTTAAGGGAAGTTTATGTGAGGAGACAAAAGTACTTGAGGATAGCTGTTGAATTGTTAATACGATACGTTAAAAAACTTTTAAGCACTTGTTTTGCTGCAATGTTAAATGAAGTTCTTCAATATACAGATGACAGAGTCACATTGACCCTTATTTAATTCTTCCCTAGAAAAAAAAAAGAAAAAAAAGGGGGGGGAGAACCAAAGGAAAGGTAGAGAGGAAGAGCAGTTAACCTCTGGTGACCAAAGGTACACTCCATCTGATATTTTGTATTCCATACTCTTCAAAGAGCAATATAAACAGAATTATTTATGCCCAGCAAAATGTTGCTTAATTACTTATGCACCACTGTTTGCTTGTATTTTAAGCTCTCTCTACCACCCACAGGCAGACGTTAAACAGCTGCTAAAAGCTAGCTTTAGTCTTGCCTGTTTGAAATTAGCATACTTGAGCTTTGAAAAAACTTTGTTGCCAATTTACATATGCATAGAGACTGATATTTAGACTCACCATATGATATGTCCCTCAAGAGCTTTTCTTATTGCCTCCATCCTCAGGTCTCAACCTAGAGACTGTAAATCTAGCAGGTGATTAATTCTATACCCTTGAGAAACTAGCAATTAGCACTTGCAACCAGTAAAAAATTGTCATTTCAAAACCCTGTTTACTATGCCCATGTATTTTCTATGAACCCACAGTTAACTCTAAATAGATATATGCGGCAATAGATTTGCAGTCACTTCTGTCTCTTTATGGAAAAATATAATATAGCTCCCAGCTAATCAACCTACTAAACATACAGAAAAAGATTAAATAATTGGCATTCTCTTTTTTTTTTTTTTAATGTATAAAATGGGGAGATGTAGGAAGCATGAAAACACTATACACGATGTTTTATGTTACCAGACCTTAATCAGCTCATTTCAACATGATGACTTTGTAGGGTTTACCTGTTTTGTGTCAATTCTTATCTCTGATAGCTGAAATTACCGTACTTCCAGATGTTCTTATGCATTATTGAGGTCTTCTGCAGTAGATGCTGGAAAAGGTAAGATAAGGTTTTATTTCTTTGTAGTAGTCACAACACTGAGATCAAAGGCAGCAAAGTGCAGTGCTTAGTATTGAAAACTATGATGAACTTAACATTTATTTTTCAAGTAGAAAATCTGTCATAAAACTGCTCATCGGTCTTCAGTTAACTGTTTCAAGTGTAATCCACTGGACCAAGGCAGAGCGTTTCAGAGATTTAGGGGTGCTTTTCCTAAAAAAGATGTTTGGCTGCTCGTTAACCGTGTGCTAATCAGCAGCACGCACGGCAAGGGCAGAGCAGGCTGGAAAGCCCTGCCGTACCCAAAGCCCCCCAGGAAAATCTGCCTGGGATGGTGGATTTTAGGGGAAAAAGGGGGTTGAGAGCTGACAAACTGCAGTGGAGCATCTTGTGCCACACAGGATTATGATTTTAAGAGGAATAAAAAAAAAATAGATATAGATATACACTGTGCCTGGCAGCAAAATGAAAATATGGGTCCCTTGTACAGAATATTTCCACGTGAATATTTCTACTGAACAGTACAAATCTCTACTACATTCTTTCTACAGCAAGGAAACGCTACTGCCCCATTTCTATTTAGAGGGGCTTTTGAAAATTTTTGAAGTGTATCAAGGCAAATTTGGTCTAAAATGCCCAAGGCCATATTTTTCTCATCATCTTTCTAAAAAAAATACCCCAAGGAATTAGTGGTAAATATAACAACAGTCACTAATGCAAGGATATATTTTTTCCCGAGTTGCAGAGTCATTAAGGGGTCTGCTGCAAAAGCCTGCTAGACTTTCTTTCCACTAATTACATCATCAGATCATCATACTGCTAAAATCAGTTGCAGAGTACTTGTACACAACTAAATCCCTGCTTCTAATTACTATTTTAGTCTCTTTTTCCTTGTGACATGTTGGTGATAGATCATTATTTTTTCAGCAATTTGTTCGCATTTATATGCAATATAATTGGATCTGATTAATTATTATGATTAATGACTGCAGAATTTCCTTGCAAAGCTATTAATACTGGTAGTATCAAATGAAAGACATGGACAAATTAAAGCCAATGGAGTCCTGTTGCTTGTACTTACAATGCCGGGGCTAAAGTAACCCTTTGCTGTTCTCAGCTCTGCAATAAATATGAAGGTTTAACTGCTATTTCCCCCATGGATCTGCGTGTTTTCAAGTGGTACTAAAACATAACTAATGGGTAAGAGATACAGATTTAATTCTTAGGTGGGCCACTGTACTTAAAATTATATATCTTTGGATATATTTTAAAGAAGCTCAAAGCCATTATTACAGCTACATTGATTTAAAGTCAAGGAACTCTGACAAAAAGAAAAGGCTGAGAAATATTTCTAAATAATATAAAGGAGATTTATCCATTTTCCAGGTTGGGGGTGCAACAAAACATGACAATAAAAGCAGTTAATTTCCATTAAATGTCATATTACAAAATTTCCAAAGGACGTATTTATGTAGTGTGTGTTGTATTTTAAATTACACCCTGGCTTAGAAATAGGATATTACATGTAAAAAAGCAAACAATGACTGAGTAGCTTAGGGGATCGACTTTCCTGCTACCTCTGGGACCTGACTTTAAATCTGTCTTTGAGCAAACTGAAGAAAAATCATTTCAGTCTAATGGCAGTAGCATATATAAAAAAAAAAATCAGATAGCAGGAGTTCCACGCAGGTGGCAAAAAGCTTTAGAAAAAAAAAGGGGGTGCACAATCAGATGAGTGGTGGCGATTTTGCCTGGATTACTGTAAAGCTCAAAAATGCAGAGACTTTGAATGTGATTTTAATCTATAATAGGTAACAGCGGTCCTAATCAAACCTGAGCCAAAATAAGCGCACTGATATTTCAGGTGCACAGCTACTGAGAAACTTCGAAAAGTGTCTCTGTTAGTCCAACATCAGAAATAGAGGGGGAAAAAAATGCCTCCCTGCAGCAGGAATTGAATACCTATGAGGATTTTTTTTTTTTAAAGCATATCAGCTCTTCAGATTTTGAAGAAACAGAAAAGATTGCCAATTTTTCAGTTCCAGGAATTTCCCTATAACTAAAAGATGAGAAAAAGATGTCACATATTGCAAAATGAGAAACCGTGGGTCACCAGATATTTTGAAATAATAATCTATTGTTATGAAGCATATTAAAAAAGATGTCTCCTTAAAAAAAAAAAAAGCCCCCACAAAACCAAACAAACAAACAAAAAAAAAGAAAACACCACCACCACCAAAGAAACACAGACAAAATACATGGAATATTTGTGACCAGGCACAGAGAAATGCCCCTTTTTTCAAAGACAAAATCAGTCAAATTCACAACTGCAACCTGTCAAGAAATTCCAAAATATTTCTGTGCAATATAAAAGTCACATTGTACTATGACCTGTAAGAAACTCTGTGCTTTCTGATGTAAGTGCATCCCAATTTCAGAATTTTGCAGTTTATACTGCGTGGGCTACTTCTGTTTTCCTTTGAGGGACATCTGTTACAGACACAGCATTTCAATTGGGCTGTTCATGAAATGGATCTTTAGCGGTTCGTCTGGTGCCTGCCCTTCACTGAAATAAGGAGCAGGACTCCAAATGAACATTACTCCAGTGTTAAGCTGTGCCCTGGGAAATATTTGTCACAAAAGACAGGGCAGGATGTTCACATGGAGTAGTGAGAAAGAAAAAATTAAAAAACCCCAAAAAGTAATTAGTAAAGGAGAACTTCATGGCATCATCAAATGAAACACCTTTGCAATTCCACGAGGAGAATTATGACCCCCTTTCATGGGGGTGAAAGGGGATACTGCAGTCCATTTGAAACGTCACCAAAGGAGTTGGACATTGCATTCCTTACGGAATTACCAACTTTCTTCCCCCCACACTGTCAATTTAACATCCAGTTTGTCACCCCACGGACTCACAGCTCGGTGATAGCTCGCAAGATGCAACAGATCTCACTGAATCCTGCGGTTACTCTCTTTCCCAGTATAAATCCACAGACTTACACGGGGGAAAACACAAATGCCATGAGGTCAAACCTGGCCTAATAACCTCGGGTTGCTCACGTGGCACAGCTAGGCAGTGTAATGCCCAAAAACACTCTTATCAACAAATTCCAGGAGTGAAAGGTTTCTATAGCAAACAACAGGGTAAAAGAAATCCGTACATTTAATCAATTTTATTTTCGAAGTTTGGGGTTGTGTAGTGTTTTCTGTGTCCTGTATCAGTGGGATGTTACTTCTTCTCCAGCATAACTTGGTACCTGGGCAGCAATATGAAGAACTTCAGGAATGTTGCCCCCACCTTTTAACACCAATGGCTCTTGTTTGTTGGGGGAATAGAATTTCCCAGATATTTGGCTCAATGTATTTCAAATACACCCAGGCATCAGTCCTCATCTCACAATATTTGTGACACAAAAACCACAATTTTCCATACATGGATTCCCAAACTATCCAGAAAGCAAAGGCAGCTGCAATTATTTTCCATCCTTTTGTCAAGGCCTCACACCACTGTCCTCTGCTCAATGTCTCTCCAGGCTCAGAAACGGCCCTAAGAACTACCCTTGTTCTTCCATCCAACACATCGCCATCATTGTTACTCAATATTTGCATGCAAAACTGTCCGAGGGGATGAAAATCCACCATGTACTGCACTAAAATCCCAGAAAAGACAATTATTGACCCCAAAGAACTCTCAATATAGAAGCCAAAGTAACAGATGTGAAAGACATTCTCCCATCCTCCCTCCCTGCACACCACGTTCCTCAGTTAGCATCCAGACCTGTTCCTCACCCAAGTATCCCCAGCCACTTGTAATGTCATAAGAGAAACCAATTCATTTTCTGAGATACAATCAAAGTCTTTTCCACCATGGGCTGGATGAATATTCTCACCAACAAAAGGTGATTTAAGTAAATCTTGAATGCAGTGACATTGTTGTTATGTTCACGGAAGCGCAAGTTCCTTCATTAAATGGAGACAAGCAATGATGGAAGAGGCTGAGAAAGCTGTACCTAATGGCCTGGAATGGCTCCAAAGCCTGGTCTCTTGGAAAGCCTTGGCATGGGGAGGGAAGAATGGACAGAGGAGGAGAACTCACACCACAGAATGCTCTGTGAAGGTGGCCCAAGGCAACGTATTCAAAGTGTCCTATTCCCTGCTGAAGGAGTTTTCTTCCCAGTCTCCAAGGTCTGGGAGGTTTGCTGGTGTACCTCAGCCTCCCCCATGTGGAGGTGGCTGGGAAGGGATGTCTCCAAAGACCAGCAGAGGCAGGGAAACCTGGAGTGGAGGGAAATAAGACAGGGAACTGATGTGCGACAGGAAGGTTGGCTGTTCCTGAGCTGGAGGCTGAGCAGTGGAGACTGTCCAACCACACCAATCAACGCCTCTTCTCTACCGAGTGACCACTGCATTGAATCCACCTCAGGATCAGGAAGCTGAAGAACTCCTGATACTTCAGAAACATGTAATACTTATAAAATACCAACCCAGATTAAGACTCATGGATCTTCCGGCTGTCAACAGAACCAAGAACACAAGTCTGTCATCAGGATATAAATGATGTGTGAACCTTATTATAAACCACTGCTCCTAATCCAAGGCATGGACTTAAGTTTACCTATATTCCATGCAAAAACACTTGGTTACCTGGCCTTGTCCTCAGGAAGCTAATGGACAAGAAGGCATTATTGTCCAATTAAAAGTACATCAGAACCTCACTTGAATCAGTTGCCTTCATATCCCTTTCATCTCCCTCCTGCATCTCGCTACATAGCACCAGCCCATCGTGTATGCAGGAGAGATTATCTGCATAAGCACACAGCTCTGATCTGAAGATGAAAAACAACGTCCTGAGAGCCTTTAAAAATGGTTTCATACAAAATAAGGGCAAGATTATTTTGTTCTTCTGTTTTCATTTTTCTTGGGGGGCTTTAATAACTTTTTTTTTAATAAAGACAGTTGAGATAAGTGAAATATCAGTTCAGAAGTCACTAAGGAAACAACATTTAGACCACAGTAATAGAACAGGCAAATGTGAGCGTCATAATCTTTTAGCATCTTTTGCATTGTATTAACAAAACACAGCACCATCAATCTCTTGGTGCTGGTTCTCACCTGACTACCACCTTTTGCCTTGCACATCCCGAGGAGCGCGATTACAGTCACATAACATATGTACATTGAGTTTGAAAAGAAGGGAATAAACATTATTTTCATACAGATGGTTTCAGTGAACGGGCAGAGCCACATGGTCTGACTTCCTGCAACTTTCTGGAAGCTTCACCCATTTTTTCCTGTTAAAATGTGGGAGACCTTTACAGCTTGATGAAGAGCCTACACACAACAGATATGCATTCTGAATATGAACTTACATATTTTTGCATAACTTTAGAATTAATAAAGTGACTTTAAATTTATTAAACTAAAAGAAGAGCTAATATCTGTATGTATTTTCTTGGAAATAATGTCTTTCAAAGCAAAATGTGCCTGCAAGAAGGACTAATGTATATATATATTAAAGCATATAGATATAATCCACATTTTGAAATACATAATTTTTAACTTGAGGAACACAGATTTATACTTTAACTTTTTTTGATCTGTGAAAGATAAGAGGTTGAGTGCATGACAGGAAGTAAAAACTTGACAATAAAAAAATATTCTGGAATACTGAAGAACTGAACTAGACATCCATTATTTCCAAAAACCTAGCACAAACAGACTCCTCAGACCTTAATCTTATCCTAATTTAAGATAAGGAAAGCTCACAGAACACCATTTTGGCTGTAATTATTATCTCCTGAAAGCAGTGCCACATTCTCTGGGGCATGTGCAACTGAGGAAGATTAGAGTTCAGTAAGAGGCTCCATTTATTTCCACCTACCCGTTTTAGTATGGATAACATACTACAGTTAGGAAAGGAAAAAAAATAGTAATAACCAAGACACATTAACAAGCCACATCCCTCTCCCCCTGTCTGCTGAACAGGTTCTCTCTGAACTGGGGGCAGCTCAATCATTCATTAGAAACTGAAACTGCTAACTTATAGAATCACAGAATGGTTTGGGTGGGAAGGGACTTTGAAGACCATGTGCCACCCCCTGCCCTGGGCAGGGACACCTCCCACC
>BJBW01004173.1:192732-197732 GCA_004320125.1 Scolopax mira
ACCACCCTCACCCCAAAGAACTTCTTCCCCACATCTCAGTTCCATCTCCCCTCTGTCAGGGTCAAACCTTACCCCCTCCTCCTAGGGCTCCCCTCCCTCATCAAGAGTCCCTCCCCAGCTTTCCTGGAGCCCCTTGAGGGACTGGAAGGCGCTCAAAGGTCTCCCTGGTGCCTTCTCTTCTCCAGGCTGAACCCCCCCAACTCTTTCAGCCTGTCGTCCCAGTAGAGGAGCTCCAGCCCTCCCAGCATCTCTGTGGCCTCCTCTGGCCCTGCTTCAATAGGTCCATGTCCTTCTGATGTTTGTGGCCCCAAAGCTGCATGCAACACTCCAGGTGGGGTCTCATGAAAGCAGAGGAGAAGGGTAGCATCTCCTCCCCTGCCCTACTTCTTTTGGTGCAGTCCCAGGATGCAGTTGGCTTTATATATTTTTTATTTATTGGCACTCTCAGGGCGACTTCGAAGCTTAGCCGAAAGGCTTTGGCCGGGCAACACAGAAAAGACTCCAGCTTGCAAAGAGGAAAAGGAGAAAGCCAGAGACCGGGGGATACAGCACCGTGGGGAAGGGTGGGGATGGGTGGTTGGGTGGCGTTTGGCTCCCTCTGGGATCCTCTTGGTGGAGGCTGAGCAGGGAGGTGTTTCTGAGAATTTAAATGGCTATATTAGACATACACTGGGTTTGTGCTTTCTTCTACCATGAGACCCATTCAAGAAATCAATACATTTTCAAGGGGATCAAGTCATGATCCACTTTTAAATAATGTGTGGAGGGGTATTAGGCAATTAGAGATGGCCAAGTAACTAAGCTTTTTTATACATTTTTAACACTTGCCTTTTCATCTTTATCTTGGATGAAGCAGCAAGACCTAAAAATCAAACACTGATTAGATGATCAGGTATTTAATTTAGGATATCCACCCTCACATCTGAAAACTTTATAAATGAAGTGTCCACGTTTTAAAAATTGGCCCTATCCAGTAGCTGCTGAGTCTGATCTGTAATCTGTTCTCGGTTATGCAAAGACACCACTTATTGAAATTCAAGTACATGCTCAAGGCCAGTTAATGGCTATTTTCCCCTCATTAATACAACAAACATAACTGATACGAAAGGTAGCTGCTCTCTTGCACTAATGAAACTGCAAGATGACAAAAATAACTTTTCATACTTTCTCTAGTCCTTACTCTAATATGTCAGTGACAGCAAACCGAGTATCAAGTAGAAATAGGAAGGTGGTTTTATCAATGTAAGACATATATTAGTGAGACCATTAATGGGACAATCTCTCCTCTTCCAGTGTCCACATTTAAAAAAAAAAAAAGAAAAAAAAGATGCTGAAAAATTTAAAAAGGTCCTGAGGAGCACTACAGGAATAGCTGTTACACAGACTCCAGCCACACAGGGGGAGATGTCCAACCTGCTTAGCTTAACCGAAAGAAGGTTAAGAATTGACTTGATTGTGACTTAAGTTGCTTGTGAGAGTTGCAAATTCCCGGGAGCAAAGCCAGGCAAATTCCAAAAAAAGCAGTTGGATTAGAAGGAACTGCACTTTAAGTGTTGGTAATCAGTCAATAGGAAAAGTTTCCAGCTGGCAGAGCTGACCCCCAGCCCATGAGCTTCTAGAGCAGAAGGAAGGTCCTTCAGGCCAAAGGGAAACTGCAGCTTTGGGGCAGGAGCCTGGAAAAGGAGGGATTCCCTGGGCTGGGGGGTAGGAGGCAGAGAGAGACTCTAAAAAGCTGGATATTAAACCTGTGCACTGATATAACCTCAGAAATTTGGTAGGAGGACAGAGTAGGGACTCCAGTGGCATGAACATTGCAGGATCCCACCCGTGAGGTGTGTACGTACAGAGGGCAAGGATTTATGCACCTTCCTAAAACTCCAGCATAATTGATGTGCTTTGGTCTCCAGTAAATTTGAAACAAAAGAAATATTACACGTTTATGGATCTGGATTTCTTAGTATTACAAACCTGAACATTTTGTACTGTGTTTTAGCCCCACAGCAGGGGGGGCTCAGCTGCTCACACTCCTTCCCAAGCTCCACATTTCCCATACAGGAGCAGCGAGGTCTGCACAAGGAGAGCATAAAATGAGCCAGGTTTTGGCTGAGCTTTTCATTCCTCTTCGAGATGGGTGTTTTTTTATAATGATGCCATTACAAACTCCAGAGGTCTCCATCATCTGCAGCACACCCCAGAAATCCTGGATGTGCTTTTCCTATGTGTTTGTAACAAGATAAATGCACATTCATACAAGAGCACCCCTTCGTGTTTTTTAAAGCACCAAAACCAGTGACTGCAACGAAAATCATGAAGTCAGAAACATAATAACATTTCAAATTCCATATAAAAACCACTTTTCTTTCTCCGCATTAGTATTAACACATTTTTCTTCCAAGGGTAACCTGTTTCCCCAGCAGTTTCAGCAGAGTGCCCATTTATAATGTGGTCAGGAGTACAGAGACCCCAGGTCTGGGATGCCATCAGCCTCAAACCAGCCACGTGGGCAGCAAGACCTTAGTAGGAGGAGGGGGAAGGGTTTGACCCTGAAAGAGGGGAGATGGAGCTGAGATGTGGGGAAGAAGTTCTTTGGTGTGAGGGTGGTGAGAGCCTGGCCCAGGTTGCCCCGAGAAGCTGTGGCTGCCCCATCCCTGGAGGGGTTCAAGGGCAGGTTGGAGGGGGCTTGGAGCCACCTGGTGTGGTGGGAGGTGTCCCTGCCCAGGGCAGGGGGTGGCACATGGTCTTCAAAGTCCCTTCCCACCCAAACCATTCTGTGATTCTAGGACCCCCAGCTCCCTGTCCTCAACAGCAGCTACACAGATACCACAGGCTATTTACAGAGACAGACAAATGGAAACCAACTCCGAGGGGTTACTGAGTGAAGTTCAAACACGTTGCTTTCAAATTTCCCTGTAAATAAAAATACATGTGAAAGAGAAGAGCTCAGAGTACCTCAGCATATCCTTCGAGCATGGTTCATAGCCCCCAACACACTGTTCTGGTTTTATAAATTAGAAATCTTGTCATCTTATCATAGAGACCAAGAAAATTGTGGCAAACTTTATCTGCTAAGTGAACCTTAATAACCTCAACTTTAACTTCAAGAAAATTACGCTTGGAAACACTTCATAGTCTTGCAGGTTGCAGGAGACATAAAAATTCTTTCTTTTCACCCACCTCTCCAGGAGTTATTAACCCTCCCCACAGAGCCACAGAGACCTCCAGCAAATTGCCCCTTCCCACAAATCACATGCAATTGCCACATCGAGGGCGCCGGTGGCTTTGGCAACGTATTTTCAGTAAAAGCTTACACCACAGAGTCAGATTAAAACCTGTAACAGTTAAATGAAAAAAGTCAAAAAAAAAAAAAGAAAGAAAAACCCCAACCATGGACTTTGACATAAAATGTTATATTGCTGTGGTGGGTTCTCACAGAACAATTCACAAATGATTTTTCATGATCAAATGGACGGGGCTGTTTAATTACAGTGCTGTACTAAATACCCTGGTCCCTGGAAGTGGCAGCAGTGCTTATTTAATTTCTCATCAAGTACTTCCCTCCAGACGTGTTGGTTGGTAGGGATTTGTGGTGAAAACTGCAGCCAGACTCCGGGCAGTTCCAGGCAATTCAGAGGCGAGCAGGGATTTTAACCCGGAGCCTGGGAATAAGGCACACGAAGGGCAGCCCTTGGATGCTTCTAGAGACACAGGAATATGACAAATCACAGGTATATTCTGGGGTTTGTTTTTGCAAGAGAAGTTTGAATCCACCTATGATGCCTCAAAAATGTAAACATACAGAATAAAATACATTATACAAACAAAAGCAGGCAAAGATATTATTATTATTATTATTTAGCAAATTCATGTGATCACAGAATGTGTTTTGGTTTTTTTGTTGGTGTGGGGGTTTTTTTGTTTGGGGTTTTCTTTTTGTTTTGGTTTTTTTTTTGTTTGTTTGTTTTTTTAACAACTGACTGGGCAATGCTGTGGCTCTCTACCCACGCAAGTGGTGGGGCAACAAACAAACAAAAAAATCCTGCAAGGGAATGGCATTGAGAGGATAACACCGGAAAACAGACCAAAAACTCTAATTGTGCAATTGAGTTTCGACCATTAGTGCAAAAACCCCTTAATACTGTAGATGCTGAGAGACCAAGCATCTCAAACACACATGAACCTTGTCTGAACAGTCCAGTCGGGCAGAGATCTCAATGCTTGGAGCCTGGGGGGCAGAGATACTTCCCCCCCCCCTCCATTTTCTCAGATCTCAGGGACACAACGCTCTGAACCTGTTTCTTTTCAGCAGTTTTGTTCAATACCTGCTCTGTCCTTTGCTATTGGGAAATTCCAGACTATTCAATCTTTTTAATTATCATTGATAATAATATCAAACTTTGACTTGGAGCACGAAGCACAGGTTACAGGCTCTTACCGGAGCAGCAGAATTCCTCCTGTGACTCAACCCCCTCCCTGGGCAGCCTGTTCCAACGCCCGACCACTCTTTCTGTGAAAATTCTTTCCTAATGTTCAGTCTAAACTTACCCTGTTGAAGCTTGAAGCCATTTCCTCTCGTTCTGTCACTAATTACTTGTGAGAAGAGACCAGCACCAACCTCTCTAGTGTCCTTTCAAGTAGTTGTAGAGAGTGATGAGTTCTCCCCTCAGCCTCCTCTTCCTCAAACTAAACAGCCCCATTTCCTTCAACTCCTCTTCATAAGATTTATGCTCCAGGCCCTTCACCAGCTTCGTTGCCTCCTCTGCACCTGCTCCAGCACCTCCATATCTTTCTTGTATTGAAGTGCCCAAAACTGGACACAATACTCCAGGTGTGGCCTCACCAGTGCTGAGTACAAGGGGACAATCACCTCCCTACTTCTGCTGGTCACACTATTTCTAATACAAACCAGGATACCAAATGAGTGTTAATTACCCGGTGAGGGCAAGGCTTCCTTGCAGGGGCTTCACTGCCCATGTCCTGCGCAGGAGCATCCCCAACACATT